>PVJS01014895.1:28311-39788 GCA_004027185.1 Glis glis | reverse complement strand
AGTACTGCAAAAAAAAAAAAAAAAAACAAATAAATATTGTCTACTCTGGGCCAGGCCTCATTGTAGGTGTTGGAGATCAAGATTGCAAACCTCTCTGCTCTCAAAGAGCCTGCATCCAGCCGGGCATGGTGGCACACGCTTGTAATCCCAGTACTTGGGAGGCTGACACTGGAGGATTCGGGTTCATGACCAGCCTCAGCTACTTAGTGAGGCCCTCTGCAACTTAGTGAGACCCTGTTTCAAAATAAAGAAAAAAAAATAGGGCTGGGGTGGAGCTGGGAAGTAGAATGCCCCTGGGTTCCATCCCCAGTACTGCAAAAAAAAAAAAAAAAAAAAGAGCCTGCATCCTACTGGAGGGAAGCATAAAGCATACCAACAGACAAGTGAATATAAAATCTATTTAACACACCACATGTTAACACACCACATGGCGCTAAGTTCTAAACAGAAGAGCAGCGCTGGAAGAGAGGGCTACAGAGGAATGCAGGGAGAAAATTTGAACATGGATTTGGGGAAGGTCTCTTGGGTTAGGAGACCCTGAGCAAAGATTGAAGCAAGTGGGCAAGTGGACAGTGTAGATGTCTGGGGGGTGGGCGAAGGGAATAGCCAGTGCGAAGGCTCTGAGGCAGAAGTGTGCTTAGCAAGGTCACCAACAAAACAACCATGACTGGAGGAGCGTGAGCAAGGGAGAGGCTGGTAGCTGAGGTCAGAGGATGGGACAAGTGGTTCAATTATGAAAACTTTTTTTTTTTCGGTACTGGGGATTGAACCCAGGGGCATTCTACCTCCAAGCTACAGCCCTAGTTTTAATTCTTTATTTTGAAACAGGGTCTCACTAAGTTGCGGAGGGCCTCACTAAATAGCTGAGGCTGGCCGCAAACCCGAATCCTCCAGTCTCAGCCTCCCAAGTACTGGGATTACAAGTATGCACCACCACACCCTGCTATGGAAACATTTTGACATAAGCTGCTGGATTGGCTGGATTTAATGCCTCTAAGGTGTTTGACCTAATCAACTGGAAGAATGGAGTTGTTATTTATTTACTTATGATGGAGAAAACTAGACTGGTGTGGTGGTGCACACCTGTAATCCTAATACTTGGGAGACTGAGACAGGAGAATCACAGGTTTGAGGCCAGCCTCAGCAACTTAGCAAGACACTCTACAACTTAGCGAGACCCTGTTTCATTTTTTTTTTTTTTTGTACTAGGGATGGAACCCAGGGGCATTCTACCTCCGAGCTACACACCAGCCCTATTTTTATTTTTATTTAAGCCTCAGCAACTTAGCGAGGCCCTCCACAACATAGTGAGACCCTGTTTCAAAATAGAAAATGAAATAGGGCTCGGGGTGTAGCTCAGAGGTAGAATGCCCCTGGGTTCATTCCACAATACCACAAAAAAAAATTCTTACCATATTATAAATATAAAGTGAGAATATTTAAAAACATTTATTTATTAATTAAAAATACAAAGCCAGGCGTGGTGGCGCATGCTTGTAATCTCAGTACTTGGGAGGCTGAGACCGGAGGATCTGGGTTTGCGGCCAGCCTCAGCTACGTAGTGAGGTAGTGAGGCCCTCCACAACTTAGAGAGATCCTGTTTCAATATAAAAGAATAAAAAATAGAGCTGGGGGTGTAGCTCAGAGATAAAATGCCCCTGGGTTCAATCCCCAGTACCGCAAAACAAACAAACAAACAAACAAAAAAAACCAAATAGTAAGCAGGGCTTGGTGGCGCACAACTGTAATCCCAGTACTTGGGAGACTGAGACAGGAGAATCACAGTTTTGAGGCCAGTGCATGGTAATTTAGCGAGACCCTCTTTCAAAATAAAAAAATAAAATAGGGCTGGGGGTATATCTCAGAGGTAAAATGCCCCTAGGTTCGATCTCTAGCAACACACACACACACACACACACACACACACACACACACACACATTTCTGTGAAAAATAGCTAAATCTTCCAAGACAAAAATACCTAGTGAGTAATGCAGCATTGTTTTACAGTTTCGCAAATCCTTTTATTGTCTGGCTTAAACAGAGTACAGCTTGATTCTCAATTTTGCTTCTACAATCTGTTGACTTTTACCTTTTTGGTTGAAGTTTATGAAGAAAATCAGACCTCAGACAAACATACACTTGGGGAAAAATTATATATATATATACTGGGGATTGAACCCAAGGGCTTTCTACCTCCTAGCTACACCCCAAGCCCTTTTTATTCTTTATTTGAAACAGGGTCTCACTAAGTTGCAGAGGGCCTCACTAACTAGCTGGGGCTGGCCTCAAACCTGTGATCCTCCTGTCTCAGCTTCCCAACTACTGGGATTATAAGTGTGCACCACCATGCCCAATTTGGGAAAATATTTTAACAGTCTTTCAGACTTTCATAACTGTGAATAGTCTTTTGATAGTACACCAAAACTCAACAAGTTGTAGTTTCTCCTTCCTTCCTTCCTTTTCTTCTCCTCCTCCTCCTCCTCCTCCTCCTCCTCCTCCTCCCCCCTCTTCCTCTTCCTCCTCCTCCTCCTCCTCCTCCTCCTCCTCCTCCTCCTCCTCCTTCTCTCTCTCTCTCTCTCTCTCTCTCTTCCCCTAGTACTAGGGGTTGAACACAAGGGTGCTCTACAACTGAGCTGTACCCCTAGCCCTTTTTATTTTATTTTTTACTATGAGACATCATCTCACTAAGTTGTCCTGGCTGGCCTTGAACCTGCGATCCTCCTGTCCCAGCCGCCTAAGTACTGAAACTACCACTGTGCCAGACTAGTGGTAGTTTTTTTGAAGGTTAGTTGCAGGTGGAATATGGTTTCAACTTCAGTGAACTTTTCTTCATTTGTTACCTTAAGATGCATTTATTTTGCATTTTTCTTTGCGGCACTGGGGATTGAACCCAGTTGCATTGGGTCTCTGAGCCCCACCCCCAGCCCTAGTTTTTGTTTGTTTGTTTTGAAACAGGGTCTTACGAAGTTATCATACACTGGCCTCAAACCTGGAATCCTCCCGTCTCAGCCTTTATTTTGCATTTTGAGTGGATATTTCATCCAGGCAGAGTTGTGCAACATTGATCCTGTGGAAAATACTGGGTTACAGACTTAGGCAGACCTTCCTAACATTTCTTTATGCTGTTGGATGCTGAAAATTATCATATGCTAATGTTACCACTGATCTCATTTTCTTTTTTTGCAGTACTGGGGATTGAACCCAGAAACATTCTACCTTTGAGCTATACCTCCAACCCTTTTGATTTTTTATTTTGAAACAGGATCTCGCTAAGTTAACACACACTGACCTCTGCCGGGCATCATGGTGCGCGCCTGTAATCCCAGTACTTGGAAGGTTGAGAAAAGAGGATCACAGGTTCAAAGCCAGCTTTAGCAACTTAGCGAGACCCTCAGCAACTTAGTGAGACCCCGTTTCAAAATAAAAATAAAAATATTTGGGGGTATAGCTAGTAGGTAGAGTGCCCCTGGGTTCAATCCCCAATAGCAAATAATAATAATAATAATAATAATAATAATAATAATAAATAAAAATAGAGAAAAAAATTTTATTTTTGGAAAGCTGTCAAATCCACGGTATAAAATTTCCAACATTTAAATGTTTGCTCCAAACCTTAAATTTTCTCATTGGCAACAAATACTGTCAGTTGTTTTTCTTGAAGTGACAGTTTGGCTGCATTTATTTTCAAGAAAATATCTGCCCAAATACTCAAATCTGAACAACCATATTCTTTTCACAGTTGTTTTTCCAAGTAAAAATCGTGTCCCAGCCAGGTGTGGTGACGCACGCCTGTAATCCCAGTACTTGGGAGGCTGAAACAGGAGAATCACAGGTTCAAGACCAGGCTCAGCAACCTAGCAAGACTCTCAGCAACCTGGCAAGACCCAGTTTCAAAACAAAAAAGAAAAGGAGCTGGGGATGTAGCTCAGAGGTAGAATACCCCGGGATGGTTCAATTCCCAGTACCAAAAACAAAAAGCCGGGCATGGTGGCACACGCTTATAATCCCAATACTTGGAAGGCTGAGACAGGAGGATCATAGGTTCATGGCCAGCCTCAGCTATTTAGTGAGGCCCTCCGCATCTTAGTGAGACCCTGTTTCAAAATAAAGAATAAAAACTAGGGCTGGGGGTGTAGCTCAGAGGTAGAATGCCCCTGGATTCAATCCCCAGTACCGCAAAAAAAAAAAAGTGTTTCATAAGAAATTGCTTATTTCACCTTTAAACAATTCCAGCAGACTTCTCCTATGATAACCCAGGCACTTCGGTAGGAAGCAGCATTGTTTAACGCATACTTCCCATTCCATCACACAGAAAGTTGTGTGCTGGAGGGTCAAGAGTTAATGAAAATAGTAACTTCACTCTTTTTTTTTTTTTGTACTAGGGATTGAACCCAGGGGAGTTCTACCTCTGAGCCACACCCCCAGCCCTATTTTATTTTTCAGTTTGAAACAGGGTCTCACTAGGTTGCTGAGAGTCTCACTACATTGTCGAGGCTGTCCTCGAACCTGCAATCCTCCTGTCTCAGCCTCTCAAGTACTGGGATTACAAGCATGCGCCACCACAGCCGGTTAACTTTACTTTTTTGTTAAGTATGTTCTTTTTTGTGTGTGTGTGGTACTGGGGATTGAACCCAGGGATGTTCTACCTCCAAGCTACACCCCAGCCCTATTTTTTTATTCTTTATTTTGAAACAGGGTCTCGCTAAGTTGCAGAGGGCCTCACTAAGTTGCTGAGGCTGGCCGTGAACCTGGATCCTCCTGTCTCAGCCTCCCAAGTACTAGGATTACAAGTGTGTGCCACCACGCCCGGCAAGTATGTTCTTAAGTAAAGCTCTTTTCCCACTCAACTTTGCTTTTGCACCATCATTACAAATGTCAACAAAGTAAAAAAGTAAATGATGTGTTAACATTATCGCAAAAATGATTTTGACCTCCTGGACTCCTTAAAAGGGCCTGGGGCCCACTCTTGAGAAACAATGCCTTAAAGGGTAAGGCCAGAGCTCCTTGGCCTCTGCAGACAGCTCTCCATGACCTGCCCTGTCAACCTCTGCAGCCCGTCCCCCCCCCCCCCGTTCCACCCTGCTGATGTTCATGCTTCCTTGAGAGAGAGCAGGCTTGTCTCCTGAGAAAGACACCTGGTTCTAGAACCCAAGCCACGCTGCCTCCTTGCTAGACATGGAGTGGCACACCTGCGTCAGCCCCCTGGGCTCTGGCTCCAGTTGCTTATTCTGTCCAGAACCCCCTTTCCCTTCGCTCCTATTTAACCATTACAGTCTAGCTCAAAGATCACCTCCTCCAGGAAGCCTTCCCTCCCCTCCAATCCACACACATAGTACTTTCTACAGATTTCATTTTACAAGCAAATTCACTGTAGAGTGCTGTGCTCTCAATATGCATTCCCCAAAATTCATATACAGAAAATGAGTTGTCAGGTGTGCTGGTGCACATCTATAATCCCAGTACTTAGGAGGCTGAGACAGGAGGATCTCAGGTTTAAGACCAGGCTCAGCAACATAGGGAGACTCTCAGAACCTAGCCTCAGCAACTTAGTGGGATACTGTTTCAAAATAAAAATATAAGGGGCTAGAGTATAGCTTAGAGGTAGGATGCCCCTGGGTTCAATCCTCAGTACAATAATAATAATAATAACAATAACAATAACAGTAACAATAACAACTATTTGTCAATGGGATGCTATTACAAGGTTGGAGATTGCCAGGCATGGTGAGGTGCTCCTCTAATCCCATTACTTGGGAGGCTGAGATAGGAGGATCTCAGGTTTGAGGCCAGCCTTGAAAACTTAGCAAAACCCTCAACAACTTAGCAAAATCCTGTTGCAAAATTTAAAAATAATAATAATAATAAAATTAAAAGGGCTACTGCTGTAGCTCAGAGTAGAAAGCCCCTCGTTCAATCCCCAACACTGAAAAGGAGGTGGGGACTTTCAGAGATGATGAAGTTATAAAGTCAGAACCCTCATCAATGAGGTTTGTGACTTTATGAAACACGTTCGAGGGAACTGACTGTCCCTTCCAGCACATAGGGATACAGCAACACGGAACCATCTAGAAGACGGTGAACGCTCCCACCAGATGCTGCCTCCGCCAGCACCTTTATCCTGGATTTCCAGCTTCTAGACGAGGAAAGTGATATTGTTTGTTTGTTTGTTTGTTTGTTTTGTGCCGGGGATTGAACCCAGGGGCACTCTACCTCTGAGCTATACCCCTAGCCCTAGTTTATTTTTACTTGAAACAGGGTCTCTCTAGGTTGAAGAGAGTCTCACTACTTGCAAGGCTGTCCTCAACCTGCAATCCTCCTGTCTCGGCCTCCCGAGTACTGGGATTACAGGTGTGCACTGCCACACGCAGCAAGTGCTATTATTTATAGGTTAGCCAGTCTAAGGTGTTTTGTTACAGTGGTAAAGGGACTAAGATAAAGAGGTTCACAGGCCTTATCAGCAACTCAGAAATTCCTAAGCTGAAAACTAGACTTGGTTGTTAACTCATTTGGTTTTAAAACTTGCCCTGCGTGGTGGCGCACGCTTGTAATCCCAGTACTTGGGAAGCTAAGACCGGAGGATTGCAGGTTCGTGGCCAGCCTCAGCTACTTAGTGAGGCCTTCCGCAACCTACTGACCCTGTTTCAAAATAAAGAATAAAAAAAAATAGGGCTGGGGGTATAGCTCGTAGGTAGAATGCCCCTGAGTTCAACCCCCAGTTCTGCAAAAAAATTAAAAAAAAAAAATAAAACTTGCCCTGGATGGATGTGAGGCTATTTATAGCATTAAAAAAAAAAAAACTTCTATTTAGTGTGACCAGGCCTGTGTTCCTCTACAGCAACAGGGACGTGTTTGATACCTGGGTATTGCTGCAGCCCCCACTGAAGTGCCCTGAGATTAACATGCTCCGTGTTAACTTTCTAAAATCCAATAAATTCCAAAATCCAAAACCCATTTGACCCCAAGGATTTTGGGGGAGGGGCTGTGGGCTTGTGTGACATCCCCTTGAGTCTGTCCTTCTGTTCTGCTTAAAGGATACTCACAAGGACAGTATCGTGTCTGTACCCCAGATTCTAGCTGAGTGCCGGCGTATGGGCACGTGCAGCAGAGTCCAGCAGAGTTTGAATCTGGGAGTTCGTGACTCTGTTGAGCACTCCCAATTTTAAGGAGCAGATTGGATTTCAGAATTTGAGGGCAGAATTCAGGTTACAAAGTCAGACTGAACATATGCATCTAATTTTGCTCCCCCAGCCCTGGAAACCCCACTAGAACTAGGGGAGAGAGAGATAGAGATAGAGATAGAGATAGAGATAGAGATAGAGAGAGCCATAGCTCCACACTGTTGAGAAATGGGAGGGAAAAGTGGAGCCAGGCGAGGAGGAGGATGGTGGCGCCTGTTTGGCAGACCCGGAGCCGAGTCCAAGGCAGCGTGGGAAGCTGAGCACCAGTGTGATTTACGCGGGGACTCTGCCAAAGACAAGGAAACAGGCAGCTCCAGGTCCCTCTGCATGCGAAGGAGGTGGGGTGGCGCTAAAATAAGAAGGATGGTGGGGGGAGCTATTTAGGAAGCAATTTGATTCCTAGACCCCTCTCCCCACTCTGGAAGAAATCTGGACGATCGTTCTCAGGAAGTAAAGCGGCTTCTCTGGATGGGGATGCCAGGGACAGTTGAGGACACAGGTTGCCTAGAAGATGAGGGACAGAGGAACAAGGGCATTATTCTAGTGCCAAATGTGGAAACATCGCGCCTACACTGCCCTGGCCCTCACCCCTTAGCTTGCTTCCTAGAACTCTGGCAACTGAACCTTCTCCCTCCAGGGAGGGAGGCTAGCTTAAAGGAAAGACTTTAAAAAAACAAGGGCATAGCCGGGCGTGGTAGCACACACTTGTAATCCCAGTACTTGGGAGGCTGAGACAGGAGGATCGCAGGTTCGAGGACAGCCTCAGCAAATAGTGAGATTTTCATCAACCTACCAAGACGCTGTTTCAAAATAAAAATAAAATAGGGCTGGGATATAGCTCGGTGGTAGAATGCCCCTGGGTTCAATTTCTAGTGCCATCAACAAAACAAAACAAAAACAAGGGCACGCTGGGTCTCCCAGCAGACAGCCACCCAGCTCACCCTGCCGTGAAGCACCCAGTGGACAGCCCCACGTGTCTCAGAGCTGCCCTTTATCTTCTCAGCATTTCATGGAGAAGAGAGCTAAGGAGTACATCACTTCTGGGGAAAACCATGAACACGGAGGAGAGACCAAGACGATTAGAAGAAGAGCAACCTGGAGGAAATAGACACTGTACAGGGAGTGGGGTTTTTAAAAAGCATTTTGCCTTCAGAGATAAAAATAGATTATTATTGCATTTCCAAACTGCAACAAAGCAGATACCATTAGAATATATTCAAAGACTGAGAGCCAGGTATGTTGGCGCATGCCTGTAATCCCTGTGCTTGGGAGGCTGAAACAGGAGAATGGCAGGTTTGAGGCCAGCCTCAGCACTTTAGTGAGACCTTGTCTCAAAATAAAAAATAAAAACAGCCAGGGATGTACCTCAGTGGTAGGGTGCTCCTGGGGAAGGAAGGAAGGAAGGAAGGAAGGAAGGAAGGAAGGAAGGAAGGAAAGGAGGGAGGGAGGAAGCAGGGGGGGAAGCAAGCAAAAAAGACAAAGAGATGGAAAATAGGAAAGCAGGAAGATGAATGGGAATCTAGTTTGGGAGCTCCAACATTAGAATAATATGTGTTCTAAAAGAAAAGAACAGAGACACTGGGGAGGAAATCAATGGTAAGCTCAAGTCACTCTGCAGAATACAAGTTTCCAAACTGAAGGACCTGCAAGCTCTGAGTGTGATGGATGAAAATAAACCCAAATTAAGGCATGTCACTGTGAAATTTCAGAACACTAAAAAAAAAAAAAAAAAAAAAAAGGAAGATTCTATAAACTTCCAAAGAGAAAAAAACAGAATGAGAATAGTTTCAGTTTTTCCTCCTATGGTACTAGGGATTGAACCTAGGGAGACTCTACCTCTGATCTACACTCCCAGCCCTATTTTATTTTATTTTTTTTTTTAGATTTTGGAACGGGGGCTCACTAAGTTGCTGAGTCTGGCCTCAAATTGCAATCCTCCTGTCTCAGCCTCCCAAGTACTGGAATTACAGGTGTAGCACCACCATAATCGGTAGTTTCGGTCTTCTCATAGCAACATTGAGAGCCAGATGACCTGATACCTTCCAAAGTCTGAACAACATGATTTGCAATCTAGAATTCTATTCTCAGTGCAGTTATCAACCAGATATGAACATTTAAAAATATTTGGTTGCCAGGCGGGGTGGCGCACACCTGTGATCCTAGTACTTGGGAAGCAGAGACAGGAGGAACACAGGTTTGAGGCCAGCCTCAGCAACTTAGCGAGGCCCTGTTTCAAAATTTATAAAATAAAATAGGGCTGGGGGTGGTGTGGCTCAGAGATAGAATACCTCTGGGTTCAATTCCCAGTGACACACACCAAAAAAAAAAAAAAAAAATCAGCCGGGCGTGGTGGTGCATGCTTGTAACCCCAGTACTTGGGAGGCTGAGACCGGAGGATCCGGGTTCGCAGCCAGCCTCAGCTACTTAGTGAGGCCCTCTGCAACTTTGTGAGACCCAGTTTCAAAATAAAGTATAAAAAATAGGGCCAGGGGTGTAGCTCGGAGGTAGAACGCCCCTGGGTTCAATCTCCGGTACCACAAAAAAAAAAATCAGATTTCTAAGACCTCAGAATTCTTTGTCACGCAAGCTTTCTCAGAAAGCTGCTGCGGAGGTACTACGCCGAAACAAAGAGCCTAAAACATGAGATTGGGATGTTTGGGCTCAGGAAACTGGCGTCTATTACAGGAGCGTGACAGTTGTGCCCCAGACTGTCCACGGGGAGAAGCCGTTTGACCAGTCCAGAAGGAGGCCTGTGACTTGGCAGACAGCCACATCTCAGTCGTCCTTACCAGGGTCCTAGCTGGAGACACAGCATTCCCAGGTGAGCAGAGCCTGACCATATTTGCATTCAACCAGATTCTCTGTTTCTAGAGAAATCTTTCTGGGGTAGCAGCCTGATGTTAGTACAGAGTTTATAGCCAGTACTCACTGCTAGCCAGTCTGGAGGCCTTGAGACATGTTGGGGTATTTCTTATAAAGATGACTCACTGCCTTAGAAATGATGAGAGAGAGCTGGGCATGGTGTCACACGCCTGTCATCCCAGTACTTGGGAGGCTGAGACAGGAGGGTTGCAGGTTCAAGACCAGCCTCAGTAACTTAGACCCTGTTTCAAAATAAAAAATAAAAAAGGCTGGGAGTGTAGCTTGGAGGTAGAATGCCCCTGGGATCAACCCTGATTACAGACAGACAGAAGAAAGAAAAGAAATGATGAGAGATGAGTGCATATGACTTCCTCTGAGCAGAGCCAAAGCAGGGAGGGAAAGGAAGAGAGCCCACCCAGGCCCACGGATCCCATGGAACAGTGGCCACTTTTCCAATTAGTTTCTTCCTTTGCCAATGGGGCTGCACAGTTAGAGTTCAGTCCCCAGGTGACACCATGGGTGCTTCCGGTGCTAATACTCTATGGTTCTATTAGCGTAACACCACATTTCTGGATCATAAGCACTTAGTCCTGAGTTGTCTGATTAGTGTATGAATCCAGCTGAGCCATCTGTGGAAATTAGCCTGTTTTTGAGACATTAGATCTCCTGCTCAGAAAGCCCTAGGGCCACTCGAGTCATTTGCGACAGTGCAGCAATAAAGAAAACAAATAGGACCTACCCCATGACATCACACAGAAAACGGAGCCCACCCTCCATTCCAGGGGAATCCAATCTTGGCTAAGCCAAGTGAGGACAATTTAAACTTTGGGTGGACTCCACTGACAAGAGCTGACCTGATTCATTTCCATAAAGTTTAATTTTCCCATTCATTTGTTCAACAAATATTATTGAGCAGCTATAGTTTATCATTAATTATGTCAGATACTGAGAATACCATTATGAATAAAATGAGATGTCTGCACTTTAGGGCTTGGACTCTGTGGTTTGTCGCCAGAGGTCTATGTGTTGGAAGCCAGATCTCCAGTGTGGTGATGTTGAGGTGGGGGAACCTTTAAGAGGCGGGGCCTAGTGGAAGGCGATTAGGTCACTGGGGGGCGTGCCTCCCTGAGTGAGGGATTAATGCCGCCTCCCTGAGTGAGCTAGCTCTCACCAGAGTGGGCTATTATAAAAAGAGCAAGAGGCCAGGCGCAGTGGCGCACACTTGTAATCCCAGTACTTTGGGAGGAGGCGGAGACCGGAGGATCCGGGTTCATGGCCAGCCTCAGCTCTCTCGCTCTCTCTCTCTCTCTCTCTCTCCCTCTCCTTAGTGAGGCCCTCCGCAACTTCGTGAGACCCAGTTTCAAAGTAAAGTATAAAAAATAGGGCCGGGGGCGTAGCACGGAGGTAGAACGCCCCTGCGTTCAATCCCTGGTAC
>PVJS01014895.1:0-28211 GCA_004027185.1 Glis glis | reverse complement strand
CACCCCTGGGTTCAATCCCCGGTACCGCAAAAAAAAAAAAATAATAATAAATAAATAAAAAGAGCATGACTGGTGCTTCTGCTTGTTCTCTGGCTTCCTGTCTCACCATGTGATCTCCTCTGCAGGTGCTCCCGCTATTGTGATGTCATCTGCCACGAAGCCCTCTCCAGGGGCTGAACAGATGGGGCTATCTGATCTTGAGCTTTCAGTCTCCAAAACTGTGAGCTAAATAAACCTCTCTTCTTCATAAAGTTCATTGCCTTGGGTATTTTATTATAGCAACATAAAACAGACTAATACAAGAGTTCACTTAACCCTTCAAAGTAAGGAATTTTCTACATTTAAATATCTATAGATTTCACGTAAAAATCCAACTTTATAGCATTACATGAAAATAGGTTTGCTGTTGTCTTCACTTGCTATGACTGTACCTTCCCTGCCTGGCCCTTGTAGGCATTTGAGTTTGTTTGCCTTGCTGTACGTACAATTGGAAGGGAAGATTGACATGATACTAACTAATGATGTGTTAAACATTACACTAGACTGTTGCAAAGTATTAAGGAAGCATGCCAACGGTGGAAAGAAGTGGGCAACAGGAAAGATTTCATAGCCGGGCATGGTGGTATACACCAGTAATCATAGTACTTGGGAAGGTAAGACAGGAGGATCGCAGGTTCAAGGATAGCCTCAGCAACTTAGTGAGACTCTTGGCAACTTAGCAAGAAAAAAAATGTTTTTAATTTAAAAATAAAGGCAGGAATGTAGCTCAGAGGTAGAGTGCCCCTGGGTTCAATCCCCAGTAGAAAGAAAAAGAGCCAGGCATGATGGCACATGCTTGTAATCCCAGTACTTGGGAGTCTGAGACAGGAGAATTGCAGATTCACAGCCTGCCTCAGCAACTTTGTGAGGCCCTCTGCAACTTAGTGAGACCCTGTTTCTAAATTAAAAAATAAAATAGAGCTGGGGGTATAGTTTGGAGGTAGAATGCCCCTGGGTTCAATCCCCAGTACCACCAAAAAAAAAAAAAAAGAGAAAAGAAAAGAAAGAGAAAGGGAGAGAGGGAGAGAGGGAGGCAGGAAGGGGGAGGGAGAAAGTAAGGAAGAAAGACTGATTTCCTAGAGCAAGGTTGTGTATCAAAGGAGACTTCAAAGAGCCCTTCACTCTATTTCTTGACACACCTACTGTGTATCCAGCACATTCCTAAAGCAGGGGTGGGGAGCAGGGATTATGATGGAGAGAGGTTCCAGCCCCCCAGTCAAGGGCTCTAGGAGGGAGGCAGAGAGCTAAGGCAGACTGATAGACTTCCAGGGCAGTGCCAGTGGGGTTTGCCACATTAGAGTCCTGAAGGAGCAGCCCATTCCTCCAAGGTTGGGAGCAGATTCCAGGCTCTAAGCAGTGCCAAGAGGGAAGGAGAGAAGAGGATGTGGGCTGGAGTTTGCCTTCTGTGGACTGACACTTCAAAGCACGGAACTAGCCCGGTGTGGTGGCGCACGCTTGTAATCCCAGTACTTTGGGAGGCGGAGACCGGAGGATCAGGGTTCGCGGTCAACTTCAGCTCTCTCTCTCTCTCTCTCTGTCTCTCTCTGTCTCTCTCTCTCTACTTAGTGAGGCCCTCTGCAACTTCGTGAGACCCGGTTTCAAAAATAAAGTATAAAAAATAGGGCCGGGGGGTGTAGCGCGGAGGTACAACGCCCCTGGGTTCAATCCCCAGTACTGCAAAAAAAAAAACCCGGACTAAAGTGTGGCCTGCTCCTAATGAATGTATGCTGCCTGCAGGCGAGCATTTTGTTATTGACACTCTCCCAGCTTGACTTCCTCAAGCCAGTGCTGCCTGGGGCCTTCTCAAATGCCTTTCCCTCTTTGTGGAATGCTCTTCCCTCATATCTTTCCATGGATGACATCTTTTTGTTATTCAACTTTTGGCTTAAAAGTGACCATCTCAGCCGGGCGTGGTGGCGCACGCTTGTAATCCCAGTACTTGGGAGGCTGAGATGGGAGGATCCGGGTTCGCGGCCAGCCTCAGCTACTTAGTGAGGCCCTCCGCAACTTCGTGAGACCCGGTTTCAAAATAAAGTATAAAAAATAGGGCCGGGGGTGTGGCTCGGGGTGTGGCTCGGGGGTAGAATGCCCCTTGGGTTCAATCCCCGGTACCGCAAAAAAAAAAAAAGTGACCATCTCAGAAGTTGGACGAGGTAACGTATCCCAGTGCTAGGGAGGCTGAAACAGGAGGATTGCAGGTTTGAGAACAGCCTCAGCAACTTAGCAAGACTCTCAGGAACCTACAGAGACTGTGTTTCAGAAACAAAAAATTAGCAGGGCGTGGTGGTGCACGCCTGTAATCCAGTACTTGGGAGGCTGATACAGGAGAATCACAGGTTCTCAGCCAGCCTTTTTTCAGCTGGCAACTTAGTGAGGCCCTCCGTAACTTAGTGAGACCCTGTTTCAAAATAAAAAATAAAATAGGGCTGGGGGTATAACTCAGAGGTAGAATTCCCCTGGATTCAATCCCTAGTACAACATACACAAAACAAAATTAAAAAAAATAAACCTAGAGGACAAAACATCCTGCTGCGTGGAAGGCAGGTTTGCCCATGCAACTGGCTTTGGCCAATGGAATGAGAGCAGAATATCAGTGCACCCCTTCCACTGTGTGGTCCCAGAGTGAAGAGGACATACAGGAAACCCGCAATAGATGTGAGAACAAGAAACTCTTGTGGTTGTAAGCCACTGAGAATTTTGTGTGTGTGCATGGTGCTGGGGATTGAACCCAGGGGCACTTGACTTGTGAGCTATACTCCCAACCCTATTTTTTAATTTTTAATTTTGAAACAGGGTCTGGCGAAGTGGCTGAGGCTGGCCTTGAGCCTGCGATCCTCTTGTCTCAGCCTCCCAGGTACTGGGATTGCAGGCGCATGCCACCGCACCCAGCTAGCCATTGAGAATTTGGGGCTATTGGTTCCTGAAGTATTTTTTAGCCAAGGCTGACTGACATAAGGAGAGATTGACCTGATTGATGATTCTGGGAAGAAGAAACTGGACGTGACTTGGCTCAGCTCCTTCCTCTTTCTTCAAATCTCCTTGACTTCTGAGAGAGGGATGTCCAGTGAGCTTTCTGCCTCTGTTGGGGACAGCCTGCAGTTTTCCAGCACTTCTATCTGACTGCACACCTGGTTTTTTTTTTTTTTTGCGGCACTGGGGATTGAACCCAGGGGCATTCTATCTCTGTGCTATATCCCAGCCCTATTTTTTTAACTCTTTATTTTGAAACAGGGTCTCACTAACTTGCGGAGGGCCTCACTAAGTAGCTGAGGCTGGCCGTGAACCTGGATCCTCTGGTCTCAGCCTCCCAAGGACTGGGATTACAAGCATGCACCACCACGCCCAGCTACACCTGGGTTTAGATGCAGACTTTAGCCTTGTGCTTATTAGTAGTAATATATATATATATTTTTTTTTGCAGTATGGGGATTGAACCCAGGGCCTCTAGCACACTAGGCAAGTGCTGTACCACTGAGCTATAGCCCCAGCCCAATAGTTGTTTTTTGTATTTTGTGAGTGTGTGTGTGTGGTACTGGAGATTGAATGCAGGAGCATTCTACCTCTGAGCTACACCTCCAGCCCTATTTTATTTTTTATTTGGAAACACGGTCTCACTAAATTGCTGAGAGCCTCACTAAGTTGCTGAGGCTGGCTGCGAACCTGAGATTCTCCTGTCTCAGCCTCCCAAGTACTGGGATTATAATCGTGGGCCACCATGCCTGGCTCCAATAGTAACATTTTGACTTCCTCTCTCTGTCTTCTGGGCCTATCTCTACATTGGTTCCTGACTTGATGGGGGAGGAAGAGAACTATTATTGATGGAGCCCATTCAATCTTTCAAGTATCTATGCACCTTTGATTTCATAGATTTTAGTCAAAGCAGTCAACTTCTGATTCCCCCATCTCTGACATTTTATACCTTGTAAGGCAGAACAATATTTAGATATTTTACTAATCTGGGTAAGTAACGTAAGCTGTTGTAAAACAAAACAAAGTGCCCAAACCTGAACCCCAGTGGCCTAACAAATGCAAGGTTTATTTCTTGTTCACATCACAGTCTGATGCTGGCGGGAAGCCTCTCAGGCAGCTCCCCCCAGCTGATGTCTGGGGGGGGGGGCCCAGGCTCCCTCCCTTCTTCCGCCTTCAGCTCTTGGTCTCCGCAGCTGCGATGGGAAGAAGAGAGAGGGCGAGAGGGTTGGCAGGGATGTTTTTAGGGGTCAGGCCTGGAAGTGGCTTCCATCACTTTTACCCACATCTCACCTGCCACAATGTTGTCACACAGCCCCTTCCTGACTTCAAGGGAGGCTCAGAACCGCCTGCCTCTTCACAGGAGGAGGATGTAGCGCAGAGGTAAGTCTTTGCCACAGAAACATTAACTTGCGTTCTCCCTCTGCTCACTCTCCTGGGTACCAGCTGCTGTTTCCACCCTTCCCTCCTTTTAGGAATAAAACTGTTACGGTGGAAATGTGAAGAGAAAGAAGAGGCTGGACTCAGCTTTTGAATTTCCAAAGAGACTTTTGAAATGTATGGCTTGAGAGAAGAGTCTCTGTTTCAAAAGTCTGGTCTTTTTTACTTCAACAGTCTAAACCCTGCATGACTCTGGACATGAATCTATGTCCTACAAAAACCTAGAGGTTCAAAAGAATCAGGATCAGCCGAACCAGTCTGTCGCTGCCACTCAGGAGAGGTAAATTCAGGGAGGGCCGAGGGGAGAGGAGGTGGCTGGAGAGGGTCTCTGGAGGATCCCTGGCTGCTGCGTCCCCCAAGTGAAGCCTGGGCGGGGAGAGAGGGAGGCACATGCTCCAGGTCTAAATAACATCTGGGAGGGGAGGAGATCTGGGCCTGGCAGCTCTCCAGCGGCCCTGGAGGCGGGAGCTTTGCAGTTTCCCTTCCAGCAGGGTGCAGGGGAGTAGGAGGCCTCAGTGTCTTTGCTGCAGGCCTGGAGCAGCAGCTCAGAGAGCTGGGCGGGAACTGTGAAAGTTTTCCCATGCCCTGTCCCCAGCGTCTGGGTGGATCAAGGGCTAAGGATCGGATAGAACTGCTCAGTGGAGTCTGGCTGGGATGGAACCTGACAGCCAGGCAGGGACCAAGAGGAAGACCCTTGAGTAGGTGCTGCAGGGGAGGCAAAGGCAATGAACAAGGACCAGGTGCCTTGATACAGCAGAGGCCCAGGAGTCCCTGCCCCCAATGCAATGCAGGATCAAGACACTGATGCTCTGTAATTCTAGTACGTGGGAGGCCAGGAGGATCGCAGGTTCAAGGACAGTCTCAGCAACCTAGCAAGACTCTCAGCAATCTAGCAAGATCCTTGCTAGATTTTGTTTTGTTTCAAAACACAAAATAAAAAGGGCTGGGGGTGTAGCTCAGAGGTAGAATGCCCCTGGGTTCCATCTCCAGTACCTCCCCTCACACCACACAGAAAGACACTGAAGGTCTGTTTCAGAGAACAAATAGTTAAGCCTTTTTGTCCCCTCTTCCCTGTAAGACTTATACCTGCCCAAACAAAAACTCCCTAATAGGTCCTCAAAGACAGTATGCAGCCCTGGAGGGGACAGAGGACTTGGAATAAAGGGACAGGGAGGTCCTTTGTCCCTAACCATCCTGTGTGACCTTGAGCTGGTCTTTTCATCTCTGGTTCTCGGTTTTCTCATCTGTAAAAGGAGATGTAATACTACCTACATCATGGGCGTGTTGTGAGAATTAAATGCAAAAGACACCTAGTTCCAAAGCTGGCACCCATCAGGGGCTCAGCACATATCCGACCCTTCCCAGACCCTCCTTTCTGAGGTCATTGCCAATATCGAAACACCATAATTCTTTGCCGGAAGACTGGGTACACGAGGCTAGATATAGCAGCGCTTGGAAAGTGAAATAAAATAAAGCCTTCCTGGGCTCTGCGGGGAAGCAATAAAAACCTAGGACAAGGCACAAGACGGACAACGAAAACATGACTTAAACTCAGGGTAGGGGACGCGGGCAGGGTGAGGGCGGTGTCTTCACTAAATGAAAAACAACAACTCAATACCCTGCTATCATCCTTCATCAGACTACAGAAATAGAAACCAGACAAACACATTATGTGAAGGGCGAAGGGTTGGCAAGGTCCTGGCCTATAGGAAAAACCCAGGTTCAATAATGCCACAGGGAGGCGGGGAAGGGAGGCTGGAGTCAATAGCGGGGTTCGCGTCGCAGCGGCGGGGTGGACGGTACTAATGAGGCTTCAGCATCACGCGGGCCGGGCCATTTCTGCTGAACTCGCTTTCTCATTAGACTCTGTCTCTGCTCCGGGCTCAGCCAGCCACATGGCAGGATTGCTTCCACTTCCTCTGGCCGATGAATTATCAAGGGTATTCTCCGCCTTTCTTTTTTGGGAAAAAAAAGCTTTGGCTCAGAAAATGGTCTCCTCTATTTATAGTCACTCTTCTCCCTCTGATTAGAGAGATGATCAATTCTGGGGACGGACTAGGGCTCTCAGCACTGTCTGATTAAAGCAGAACATGGCTAAGACAGCATTCTGACTGGCGGCTCTGCTCTGGGTCTTCATCTGTTCTTGGGAGGAGGGTGCGGATCTTGGGCCTGGGGCTGTGTCTTTCGACAGCTTCAGGATTGATGGAATTGCCACATTTTGTGGCAAGCTCTCGGCTGGGTGCTAGGGACACAGAAATCAAGAAAGGCATTAACACGGCGCTTATGTTCTCAAAGAGCTTATAAATAAAGAGATTTCTACCACTAGCTTGGCAATGGCTACTGTTAGCCAGAGTGCTGGGTTAACTAACTGGCATTGGAACAAGTCTTTCCCAGGATCTATCGTCTCCTCTGGGCCTTACAATGGTCCTATGGTTAGGCACGCTGACTCCATTTCCAGATGGACAACCCTCTTACCTCTCTTGGTCTCCCTTATCTGAAGACCACAACTGTTGGTCCTGACTCTGGTCCCTGACCCTTTGACTCCAGGCCCTGTGCTGTTACCTCCTGATCTGAGTTTTCTCCTAACAGCAGCCAACAGACAGTGCTGAACTTCTCCTAAGGAAAGGAGGATGTAGCCAGGTATGGTGGCTCATGCCTGTAATCCCAGTACTTGGGAGGCTGAGGCAGGAGGATCACAAGTTCGAGGCCAGCCTCAGCAATTTAGCAAGACCCTGTCTCAAAATAAAATATAAAAAGGGCTGGGGGTGTAGCTCAGTGGTGGAGCCCCCCCCCCCCTTGGTTCAATTCTTGGTACCAAAGAATAAAATTTAAAAAAAGAAGAAAGAAAGGAGGATGCAAGAATTTACTCACCTTTTTATTGGAAACCATGTCCTGTGAACCTCTTCCTCATTTTTAAAGACGCAGGTGGAATGTAACATTCTGTGTGAAACCTGTTCTGTCTGCCCCAGGCAGAGGGAGTGACATCTCCCTATGTATCCCTGTAGCTTTTGGCAACACAATAATCATATTAATAAGGATAATAAACGCAATAGTAATACAAAGGTCCATGTTGCCACTTATGTCTATGAACCAGATGTCAGGCTCAGTGCTTTACATGCATTATTTAATGCTGAGAGAACTCCAAGGGAGACACCTTTATTATCCTCCATTTATAGATCGTATCAGGTAGGAGTGAAGGTTGGCTTCCTGTTGAAACCTGTTCAGAGTGGCTCCACCGAATGAGAACTTATTTTTCTCCAATAACAATAAATTACAGGTAGATAGGCTCAGGTGGGCATGGTGGCTCTGTAATAACATTCTTATCATGTGGCTTTGCTGTTGTGGAGACTGGATGTCTGCTGTTCTTCCCATTTATGCACCAGGCAGGAGGAAGGGTGAAGGGCAAGGAATCTTTTCTTCTTGTGGTTTAATCTTATTAGCTGGCAAGCAATGCCATCCCCCATCTACATCCCGATGGTCACAACTGTTATGTGGCTCCCCTTATCTGCCAGGGGACCTGGGCATTCTTTGTTCTTTTTTTCCCCCCAAGGCTGAGTAGATTTCTGCCCTGGACAAAATTGGGTTTCTGCTAATAAGGAGTAAGAGAATGGATATTGGGTTGGCATCCACTGATGCCCATCATGGAAATGAAGAAACCCGGCTTTGGAGAGGCTAAGGGTTCTTGTCCAAGGTCAGATAAATGGTGAAGTGAGACTCACACCCATGTCTGTCTGACACTAGAGTCCGTGTCCTAGACTGCTATGAGAGACCTCCTCACCATGAAGCATTGCAATTGTCTTAGTCAGTCACCTCTTCCTCCCTAGGTGAGGACCTCTTTGGTACCAAGAATATATTTTACTCACCTTAGTATTCCAGGGGCTTGCCTAGAGTTTGTTAAATGGATCAATGAACAAATGTTAGGCTCGCAGTAGTTTCTCCAACCAAAAATTCTTTCTAGGAAGATATTCTCTAATGTCCTTTTCCTCGGTAATATTTAATAACTACCTGTTTCCTAATAAGTAGCTGCAGATGCATATAAAATAAATGATCTTGGCATTTTGCTGCCACGGGCACACTTGTCCTCGTCTGCTGTTTGTCAGCTTCTATTCTCCTCTCGCTCCCTAAATGCCTAATGCTTGTTTACAGAGTGTGGTCCAATTTCTCTTTGTTCTGCCGGGTCATTCGAACATTCCTATACTGCACTGCTCTATTTCTTAGGGACTTGAGCACTACTTGAATGATAATAATTTGAGTCACAGGCAGCTCAGATCCCAAATCTCATTTCTTGCTTGGTCATGGGGCAGCCCAGAAGGACCTAACATCATTTGGTTTTCAGTATTTTGGCAAGGAAGGTAGGGAGGGGAGAATTCAGTAAGTCAATTTTTCTGAAAACCATTGCTGATGTGACTAGGTTATTAAAAAAGAAGAAAAAGAAAAGGCAGCATTGTTCCATAGGCCACCAGGAAACATCCTGATTTTCCTTCAAAATCATCCTGCTCGGTTGGACGGGATCAGGTTCCATCTGTCTGGAGACCCTTGACTAAGTTGGAGCTAATTCGGTTCAGGAAGGAGCTTGCAGGTACTTGGACTTCCACCTTGGTGGTGCAAATAGCAGTATTAACAGACGCCTGGGTTTCTCTTTCCAGCCCCACGGGCCCCTGGCCAGTGCTTACTGTCATTAATCAAATTAGATGATAAATAATTACTACTTATTAAGCAGTTACTATGTTAGTACTCTGCTAAGTGCTTTGTCTCATTAATGCTTAGAACAACATTGTGACTATTATTGTCATCTTATAAATGAGGAATGTAAGCCTTAGTGAAAACAAATAATTTGCTAAACATAGTGGTCATATCAAAGGGTGATTTGGGGAATTTTTTTGGTCTCATCTGAATCTGGAGTAGCCCTACCCAAGCTATCTTATTTTATTTTATTTTTTTTGCAGTACTAGGGATTGAACCCCAGGGGTGTTCTACCTCTGCGCTACACCCCCGGCCCTATTTTTTTTTATACTTTATTTTGAAACCGGGTCTCACAAAGTTGTGGAGGGCCTCACTAGGTATAGAGAGAGAGAGAGAGAGAGCGCGCGCGAGCTGAGGCTGGCCGTGAACCCGGATCCTCCAGTCTCTGCCTCCCAAAGTATTGGGATTACAAGCGTGTGCCACCATGCCCGGCTCTATTTTTTATTTTTTATTTTGAAAAAGGGTCTCACTATGTTGCAGAGGGCCTCACTAAGTAGCTGAGGCTGGCCGTGAACCTGTGATCCTCCTGTCTCAGCCTCCCAAGTACTGGCATTACAAGCGTGTGCCACCACGCCTGGTTCCAAGCTCTCTTATATAATAAGAAACCTCAATAATAGTGATGATGACATTATTTGATCTTGACAATGAATATTTTGTCACTCTCATTTAAAATGTGAATAAAATGACAATGCTAATAATAATAGTAGCTGACATTTATTGAGTGCTCACCATAGGCCATTCTGATTAAAGTTCTTACCATGTGATAACTCATTTGATCCTTCCAATAATCCTTTCAGGAAGGTGCTATTATTACTCTAATTTTCAGGTGAAGAAACCGAGGGATCAGGAGGTTAGGTAGCTTCAATAAGGCATCATGACTTGTCTAAGTGTCAGAGCTAAAAAATGTCACTGTATTACAACCTAAGTAATACAGTGTGCTGGCTAGGAAAACCCAGCATCCAGGAAAGCCCTCCAGTCAGTTCCCAGCCAGTCTGCAGTCCCTCACACACCTCTGTAAAGGAATGCCTGTAATCCCAGTACTTGGGAGGCTGAGACAGGAGGATCGAAGGTTAGAGACCAACCTTAGCAACTTAGCAAGACTTTCAGCAACCTCGCAAGACCCTGTTTCAACCCCCAAATTAAAAAGGGCAGGGGGTGTATCTTGGAGGTAGAATGCTCCTGGGTTCAATCCCCAGTACCACCCACCCAACCAACCACAGAACTGGTCCAACCATTACATGGGCAGAGGTGGTATAGCCTGGGGTTCCCACCCAGGTTGGTCTGACTCTGAAGCAGGAATCTTTACTATTGTTCTGTTCCAGTTCTAGCTGTTTAAGCCCAAGTTCAAAGGCCAAGTCATAGACTGGTTGCAAATGACCTTAGAAACCATCTAATCTAGGGTTTCTCAATCTCTTAATTATTGACATTCTGGGATGGATAACTCTTTCTTGTGGAGATTGTCCTGTGCATGGTAGGACATTAAACAACATCCCTGGCCTCTCTTCACTAGATGCCAGCACCACCCCTGCCCCCACACATAACAGTGTGCCTTCAGACATTGACAAATAGGGAGCAAGGTTTAGGAAAAGCAAAAATCTGTCCCTGGTTGAGAACCACTGATCCAAACCATGTCATTTTATAGATGTTGGAGTTAGAGGTCCAAAGAAATAATGTAAGTTGTTAAAGGTAGTTAGCAAGACGAAGACTAGAATTCAGGTTACTCATGCAACATAATTCCCCCTATAAAGTACACAATATGGAACTCAGAGTGTATGCAGTCCTTCTGTGGAAGGAGAGAGACTACCGCACCGATCTCTAACTGCTTTAAGCTGATAAGAAATCAAGTGCTACTCAGGCAAGGTGTCCAGAAAGAATGCGATCTGGCTTCCTGCCATCTGGATCGGCCACATTTTTGCTGCAGGACTTAACCAAATTTCAGATTCACCAATGAAATGGAGACATGGTCTTTACTGCTACCAGCCTCAAAGCGCATTGTTTAAACCGTAAAGCTTAAACCGTATCATTAAGGTCATGAGACGATAATTATGATTAGAGTAAAAGCTCTCAGAACTGGGTTCTAGGTGTGGCTTAATTCCTGGACCTGCCCCCATTCTTGTGCAGGAGAGGAAGCCGGCGAAAAGCCCCCCTCACACAGAGCGCCCCTCCCTCCGCAGAAGCTAAGGGAGCCAGATGTGGGCCCTCAAGTCTCAGCTCGGCACTAGGGCTGCACGGGGGAGCTGCTCCCCGCCCTCCGGCCTCTCAAGCTCCGCCCGCAGAGGCTAAGGCCCCGCCCCTCCGTGCTGGCTGGCACTCCCGCCGCGCCGCGCTCCAGGACAATCCCTGGCGGGTGCCGGAGATTCCCGAGCTTCCCCGATCTCTTCCCGGCCTCCCTCGGGCGGCGGGCGCGGAGGCGGCGGAGATTGCCGAGGGGCGCTGGCCCCGCCCCCTGCGGGCTCGGCCGCCACCGCCCCCTCGCCACAGCCTGCCGCGCGGGCCGGAGTCCTACATCCCGGTCCCTCCCTCCTTCTTTCTCTCTCCCCGCCTTCCCGGGGCTGCCACAGTGGCGGGTCGGAGGATCCCGGCCAGTCAGCTCGTCCCTGCCTCGCGCCCCTCCTCCCCCAAATAAACAGCCCTCCCCACGCCTGGGAGCCCGGGCCGCCCCCTTCCTCTCGGCCGGCGTGCTGTGAGGGAGAGTGGGAGTGAGCGAGCGAGGAGCGCGGGCCGGCGGCGACCCCGGAGGGCGAGAGGCGGCCGGCCGGGCGGCGCGTGTGCGTGCGGGGCGCGAGCCAGAGCCCGTCGCGATCGCCAGCGGCCCCGCGCCGACGGGCCGGCGTGCGGGCGAGGGCGGCGGGCGCGAGCGGCGGGCGCGAGCGGAGGGCGCCGGGCCCGCGCGCGCGCACGCACGCACGCACGCGGGGGGCGGGGCAGGCGCGCGCCCGCCTGTCGCGACAGTCGGGGCCGAGGCCCAGGGGGAGGTGGCCTGTCGCGGGTCGCCCGGCTCCCGGAGGCGAGGGGGGCGCGGGCGGATGGCGGAAGGCGCCCAGCCGCAGCAGCCGCCTCAGCTCGGGCCCGGCGCCGCTGCCCGGGGCATGAAGCGGGAGTCGGAGCTGGAGCTGCCGGTGCCGGGAGCGGGAGGAGACGGAGCCGAGCCCGGCCTGAGCAAGCGGCCGCGCACGGAGGAGGCGGCGGCCGACGGCGGCGGCGGGATGCAGGTGACCGCGCGAGACCCGGCTGTCGCGGCGTGCGGGCGGGCGGCGGGCCGGGAGGGGCGGCCCGGGCTCCCCGGCGTGGAGAGGGCGGGCTCCGGGGGTCCTGGGTGGGTGGTGGGGTGCGAGGGGCGGGCCGGGGCCTGGCTGGAGGCGAGGGGTGCAGGAGGGTCCCGGAGTGCCCCAGAGAGTCCCGGGTCCGGAGGGGACGAGGGGGCGGCATGAGTGAATAGGTTTTGGGGGGAAATCGAATACGATTGAGATGGAGTCCATTTCTTCAAGCTCTTCCTTAGTCCCTTGGGAAATATGGAAATCCTGAGTGAGTTGCCCAGAGGAGAACGACTGGGCCGAGTCGGGGACGTGGGGACCTGGTGGGAAAGCTCCCAAGAGGGAGTAGCTTTGGGGCAGCCCTGGCACCCGCTGGGATGGGGAAGGGGAGCGGCATTTGAAGGAGAGGCGTGAAAAGCGAGAAAACTCCTCGAGAGAGCCCAGAGGGGATGTGGCTTAGGTTGTGGGTTAAATCACCAGGAGTGTGAGAAGTACTCGAAGTTTGGTAGTGTTGTGGGGACATCGCGGTGCTCGGTCTCGGTAATTTTGTGGCGCATGCTAATGAGTCTGAAGAGAGACACGGGACAGTTGTACTTTGCATCCTACACCGCTAGCACGCCAAATAGCTCTTTGATGCCCTGGGGTACTAAAACAAATTTGTAGGGCTATTAGAAGACTGTATTCCAAGTTGTGGACTCAAGGATAAGATAGCTGGTTTGGGGTAGGGAATGGGAAAAAGTATCCATCATGTCAGTTACTTTGTAGTTGAGGAGGGGCTTGAAACCTTTGTAGGCTTTGGAATCTGGTGTATGTTCAGAAAATACTTGCTATGAAATGGCGAGGCTAACCCAGCAGCAGTTGTTTATAGACCTGTGCCTAATTCTCTTAGAACCATAGAAGGTTAGAAGAGACCAGAGACATCATCTTTTCCAGGGGCTCTTAACCTGGGTAGGCTTGGAAGACTCTTAGGCAGAATAGTTTATGTGTACTTTTTGGTGAAGAGTCAGTAATTTTCATCATTTTAACCTCCTCATTGTATAAACGGGGAATCAAAAGTCCAGAGAAGACTAGTGACTTGCCTAAGGCGACCCAGTTAGCTGGTTGTAAAACTGGAACCAGGAGCCTGGTCTTCTAATTCCTATTCCTGTGCTCTCTCCGTTATACCACTCTTGGAAATCTCTGCAGTGCTAAAAGACTTCCTGTGCTCTGCCGCCTGCTTTTCAAGGCTCTGCCTGACTTCCTGTGTTAAGAGATGGAGCTGTACTTAAGCCTGGCATGTTTGTTGTGTGCCTTCTGGTCTCCTTTGCAGTGTCCACCCTGTTAATTCTCTTGGCTTGGGTAAAGTGACCCTCTTGGTGTTAATTTTTGTCTTTTTTTTTTGTTACCTGCTTTTATTCTCCATGAGAACCCTGTCAAGCAGAGGAATTGATGAGAAGTAAAAACTTAAGGCCACCAAAAAAAATACAGAGGAATAATAGTGATACTTCAGGTGAGGTGGGTTAACATTGGATGGTAAGGAGGGAAGACTGGAAGGAGGTGCTGGTGAGCATTTTCCATTTGTTCTGTGCATACATCTACATATATATTTATTTATTATTTCTGTCAATCATATTTAATAATGAGACCCTTTCCCCCTTTCTTCCTGGGGCCTAGTATTTGCTAGTTGTCTTCAAATTAGCTAAGGATAGTAATATTTGGAAATGGAGCAGTGTATAGGGACTTTGGGGGTGTGTAGAGGAAGGAGTGGATTAGGTCCTTTGGGAATAATTGCACAACATAGAACTACCCCACAGAGAATCTTCTTCACTGTGTATTTATGGATGTTCTTCACTTTTTACTTTATACATATTCTCATTATTGCAGTTCCATCACACCATGACACACAGGTCTTCAAAAAATTGATTTAGCCGGGCATGGTGGCACACGCTTGTAATCCCAGTACTTGGGAGACTGAGACAGGAGGATCGCAGGTTCGTGGCCAGCCTCAGCAACTTGTGAGGCCCTCCGCAACTTAGTGAGACCCTGCTTCAAGATAAAGAATAAAAAATAGGGCTGGGGGTGTAGAATGCCCCTGGATTCAATCCCTAGTACTGCAACACACACACACACCCATTATTAGGTGGTGATAAAGGCTAAGAAGAAAAATTAAACAGGTAGAGAGTGGTGAAGATGGTAAGAGAAGGCTTCTCAGTAGGTGACATTTGAATGAGGTGAGGGAATGGGCCATTTATAGGCTTGAGGAAGAGGGCTCAGGTAGAGGGAACCAGGAGTGCAGAGGCCTTGAGAAAGAAGTGCGCTTGGTGTGTTGGAGGCTGGGAGGACAGTGTAGCTGGAGCAGAATGAGCTGGTGTGGCCATTCTTAGGAGGTGGTGTCAGAGGCTCAGAAATGCCTATAGGCCCTACATAAATATACACTGTAAAAATCTTCATGTCAGTCTTTTTGGTATGTGGGTCCCTGACAGCTTAGTTTACACTACTTAGACCCTGCTCTTGCCGCCTGGTATTTTGATGGTTATTTATACTTATTTATACATTGTCTTTTATTATCCTTTCATGACTTTGTTCTTATTTCCCTAGTAAGATTGTAAGCTTTCAAAAGACAGGAACTATGTATTTCCTTTGTGTTTATCTTCCATAATAACAGGACAGTTTTTGGTAGATGGTAAATTCTCAATGCCTGTTAAATTGAAGTTGAAATTTACCTTTTACAAATCCTTAAGGGATTAAAAAAAGTCCTGAAATTCTAGGGTGAGAGTACCATCACAGAATTCCCCAATCCCTTTGCCTGCCAAAGGATTAACCCTTTCTACAGAATAAAGGGTTCCCAAGGCTACTTTCTAAATAAGCTTCAGATTCCAAGCTGAACCTGGTTGGGTGCAGCCACTGAGCCTTGGAGTAAATTATTACTTCCCAAAGTGGAGTTCAGGGGCCTTCAGAGAGTCCTTGGTGCTTGTTTTATAATCTTTAGGCTCAGAAGGAATCCAAGGGGAGAGAAGAAGGGTCGGTGGTTTTAAGGGCAATATATAGAAGCCTTATGTGATGGAAAAGGTGTTAGTGCAGCCATGGAAATGGTAGAGAAATAGAGAAACCTGAACCATGGAGTAGGAGGGGAGAGACAAATTCAATTTGAAAATCGAAACATAGGTTGAGAAATGTAGTTAGTTCTTTTTCTTTTTTTGTGGTACCGGGGATTGAACCCAGAGGTGTTTTACCTCCGAGCTACACCCCCGGCCCTATTTTTTATACTTTATTTTGAAACCGGGTCTCACTAAGTTGCGGAGGGCCTCACTAAATAGCTGAGGCTGGCTGCGAACCCTGGATCCTCTGGTCTCAGCCTCCCAAGTACTGGGATTACAAGCGTGCGCCACCACGCCCGGCTGTAGTTAGTTCTTAAAGAGGGTATTTGCAAATAGTTTAGCTTGGTGGAAAGTTAAAAGAGTTATATGTATAGATATTAGAGGTTTGTTTCACTTTAAGCAAGTCTGATGTGTATGGAACTTGGGCTCTATCAAATATGCTGGGGAATGAATTCTTTTAGTTGGCTTTTCTAGTGAATATAAACAATTTGATTAACAAATTCTATTTTTGTGCAACTTTCTAGGAACTTAGCTGCTGTATAAGGTAAGATGCATCATAATGATTACTTATAGCTTTCAGCAAAGTTCTTTATGGCAGTGAAATGTTGTGATTATTATATGGTATGTGATTTTTATATGGCCTAGTACCTGTTTCTGACCGTGGCATCATAAATCCAGTATAGCCTTGTGGGTTCAGCACTCAATCATATTTGCAGGTGACTCCAGTATTAGGGAGACTTTGTTCCTGGTCTCAGGGAAGAGGTTCCGACTAGTCTGTACTTGCTTTGTGGCAGCTCTATCTGATGAAGTAGTTTATCTTCCCACTTGCTTGTTCCTGGGTTTATTATCTTTTAGGTGGATTTTCTTTGGACCCTCATTTGGGTATTTGGTGTTGAAACTGAGTATGGTGCTACCCTTTGAGTAGAGTTATACAAATAGCATGCTTTTCTTACAAGTAATTTCATGAACCCTATCTCTAAATTTACTGACATTTCATTTCTGCCTGTAGTCTTCTCAGGCTGCCACAACAAAGTACCATAGATTTAAACAACAGGCATTTATTTCTCACAGTTCTCAAGATCAAGATGCCTGCAGATTTGGTGTCTGATGGATCTGCTTCCTGGCTTGTAGACAGCGACTCCTTGCTGAGTGCCTGCTTGGTCTTTCCTCAGTACATGGTGCAGGCTGTGGAGAGAAAGCAAGTGAAAACTCTTATCAGGGTACTTATCTCATCATGGTTGACCTACCCTCATGATCTCATCTTATCTTAATTATCTCCCAAAGGCCCCATCTCTAAATACTCTCACACTGGAGGTTAGGGCCTCAACATATGAATTTTGGGAGGACACAAACATTCAGCCCTTAGTACCACCAGAGTGGCACATATTATAGAAGGAAAAACTGAGGCACAATCATATAAAAATTACTGACTTTTTTCAGATCTCACATGGAAGCCTGATAATGTAAAACTGGGAATGTATTTGAGAAGGAGAAAGCCAGATCTGACTTCAAAGTAGAATTACTCTTCAGGGTGACTCAAGAGATTAGTCTGAGTTGAATTTGTCTCAAATTCCTCTCCCATCTTCTAGCCACCTTGTCATTTTTTTCTCTATTATACTGACATGTGAACACAACAGAAGCTAACTAGAGATTTAACTTTCATTTTGTTATAAAGCAGACTGGTGCAGACAGGCCTCAAGATTACAGGACTGTGGAGGAAAAATTCAGGATACTACTTAGTGTAAACAAGAACGTTGCTAGTGAATCTCTAGTTTGACATCTCTCAGGCCTTGGGTTGGATGTGTTAGGATTTAATAATTTGCAGAAACAATAAAAAGCCATTTTAGCGAGTGGATTTCTTTGAACGTTTGTTGTTATGCATTTGTGAAGCATAGTAAACATCTTTATTCTGGAGCGAATGTGTACTGCCTTCAGAGGCAGGAGGAAAGAGCCCCAGAGATGACAGAAAGGAAGTGGCAGTAATTGGAGCATGAGCAAACAGATGGAGCGAGGCATGGCGGCTGCATTTGGTGTTTTAGGTGGCCCCTAGGTGTATTGAGTTTCTTATTCTTCTCCCCTGCAGCCCCAGTATGAGCAGGCAGCTTACACGGCTAAGGTTTCATTATCTAATCCATCACAGATCAGCTTGAATAAACCCATTGGCTGGCGCTGATCTAGTTATGAGCGTAGTGCAAAGCTGCTTGAGCCAGGATTGGGACAAATCGGATCAGAATCGCCATGTGAATCCTGGGCATATTTCTGTAATTTGGGTTGGTAAAGTCATTTGGGAAATCACTCGAGAGAGGGAGCGAGCAATCAGCCATGAGTTTTTTTCAAATGTTACCTTAGGGACTTGGAGGGGAAAGTATAGGGAGAATGATCTACCTCTCTGGAGTAGAGCCAAGTTGCTTTTGTTATTTGAGTCTGGACATTTTTGGTCACTAATGCTCAGGAGTGACCTCTTTAGCATTTTGGAGATTATGTTTGTGATCGCTCAGTTGTGACTGGCCTCTCTGAGTGATCCCTTAATGTGAGACTGTGAGATAGGGGTTACTGTTCTGTTTTTAAAGGGGAGATTATTACTATTATTACCAACCTTAACATGTAAACCTTTTTATCTATATATTCTTTACATGCACTGTAGTAAAGAAACACCATTTAGAGTTTCTCATATTTGGACTTGAGTCTTGGCTTCACTTAACTGAATGGCTATTGGCAAGGTATTGAACATCCCTGAGTTCTTGTTCACACATCTGTGAACTGGGAAAATTAATAGATACTCTTATGACCTATTACAGTGAGTAACTGAGATTATTTAAAGTGCCTATCCTGGAATCCAGTGCTACATGTTTATCTCTTGCTTTCCTTACATCCTGCTGTACAGCACTCAATAAGTTCCTGCTTACTGCTTGATCAGCATGGAGTGGTTAATGTGCTTCCGATTGATTAAGTGCCAGAGTTGGGAACTGTTAGAGATGAGCAGTGTGTTAAACTGGGAAACCTCATTTGCTCGTTATCTAGGGGGGTGAGACTGGTCATTAAAGTCTCTCTTTTTAGAGGGAGAGAAGATATTTCATTCTCTGCTAAGGGATGAAGACCATGAAGTATCATACTTCCTGCACGGGGGATGTGGATATTTCATAGAACCCCAGGGTAGCTGAGGGTGGGTGACAGATACACTGTCTGTTTTAGGGTACATGGGATGAGGAACAGTTGTATTTCAAGTTTTTAAGCTTTGTTGGTTAAATATATTGCATCAAGTAGATGGTACATTTTCTCATTATGGCTTATGGAAATTGAGCAGGGATGCCTGTATGTTATCTCTTCAGTCTCTTGATACTCACCCTCCAGACTGATAACAGCCATCTATCTTCAAGAGCCATCTGTTACTCCTTGCTTAAAATCTTTTGAAAGCTTCTGTTTGATCTCAGAATGAAGTCCAGCTCTCCTTTGGCCTACCAGGTCCTTCTGGGCTGACATCTTCCTACTTTTCTAGCCCCATCTCTTTCTACACTCCACCTCCAAGTCAGTGTCCAGGAACTTGTAGTTTCCTGAGCATATTGTGTCATCCAGCGAATCCATTTTTCTTTCTGTACCTTTTAACCAAAATTTCTCTTTTTTCTCTGTCCTTTTGCTAGCACCCTCCTTCCTCCATTTGTAAGGCTCAGTCTCCAAGAATCAGTTTGGATATTAACACCGCCTGGTAGATGCTTTTTGTGACTCCCATCCCACTCATACTCTTGCTGTTTTTCAAAATATCATGTCCATAGCTCTGTTACCGGATTTTTTAGATTACTGTTTGATCAAATGTCTGCCCCTCCACCCCTGCCCAGACTGTGAAATCCTCAAGGGATCCTTAGGGACCCATAGGATTTAGCATTGTGCCTGAGACTGAATATTCCAGAAACCAGTGTTCTTGTCAGATTGAGCTTTGTCTTCCCGCTTCTCAGTTGGGGCCTGCAGATGGCTTTAATTGTTTCTCCAGCTTTTCCCTCAGGGGTCTGGCCCTAGGTCTGCTTTCCAACTCATGTGAAGACGGGTGTTGCATGATATGTGAATGTTACCTGATCTTTCCATTCGTATCAGGGTTAAAGGTGAGAGAGGGCTTTTTGAAGACAGAAACGGGGGTAAAATTTAACTGCTGAATGTGTTGGGTGGGCATGGCAACCTGATATTTAGTTTCCTGTGCTCAGATATTAATTGGGTGCACGTGTGTATGTGTAAAAAGCTCCTTTGTGATAGTGTGGTTAAGGAAAAAGGAGGAACCACCCAAGTGAGAGGGGCAATTAGAGCTAACGTGTTCCAGTTCATTGGAGCAGTCTGTTAATCTACCTTTTTATAGTGCTGCTGAGGGATGCTGGAGTGTTGCAGTTCAGATACGTTGCCACCATTTGGGACTGGAATCATTTGATCACCTGTGGACCTTAACCTTTCTCTCCTCCACCAGTGAATTTCATTAGATAGTGTAGCTTTTTTTTTTTTTTTTTGGTGGTACTAGGGATTGGACCCAAGGGTATTCTACCTCCGAGCTACACCCCCAGCTCTTATTTATTTATTTGTTTGTTTGTTTTTAAGCAGGGTCTCTTTGGGTTGCTGAGAGTCTAGCTACATTGCTGAAGCTGTCCTTGAACCTACAATCCTCCTGTCTCAGCCTCCCTAGTACTGGGATTACAGGCGTGCACCACCATGCCCAGCTATTGCTTGTTTTTATGGATCTAGGAAAAATACTAAGTTGAGCCACTTCACAAAATACATGCTCTTTTTCAGATCAGTCCTATTGGATATGTTTCGAAATGAAGTTTGATAGACTTCTTTTATTTTTATTTTTTTGTGGTACTGGGGATGGGACCCAGGGGCCTTTTACCTCCGGGCTACACCCCAGACCTATTTTATTTTGTATTTGGAAACAGGGTCTCACTAAGTTGCAGAGAGCCTCACTAAGTTGCTGAGGCTGGCTTTGAACCTGCGATCCTCCTGTCTCAGCCTCCCAAGTACTGGGATTACAAGCGTGAGCCACCACGCCTGGCTTAGACTTCTTTTAAATCTCAGCTTTGGGGACAGATCTGTAGAAGTATTTTACAAGAATTCTCTCTCTCCGGCCCTTGTTCTCCCTTGCGCCTTCACGTTCAGCTTCTGGTTCTGGCTCCTGTATAACCCTGACTTCTCCAGCTTCGAGACTTCCCTTGTTAGTATGGGTAAAGGCGAGTGGTTATGCTTTGTAGTGCCCCTGGCTTTTTAGCTTCTGCATGCATAAAGCAAGTTCTAAGACAGAAATGGGAGAGAGCAGCCAGTAATATCACCTCCTCCTGACATGTCATGCAGTACGTGGCATCTAGAAATTTCAGCTGAGGATTCATGATAAATACCACTTATGAAGTGGGTGACATCCTTAAGTTGTCAAATGATAATGGTTGAGTAACTGCTTAAAAACCTATTTTCCCAGGGGAGTAAAGTGAGCCTTTGAGGTTTAGATTTTCACATGGGTGTGTTCAACCATAATACTTGGGTTTTTAAGGGACCTAAGTCCCCAGATAAAACCCTGGTATATGGGATTTTTCCCATGCAGAGGCTGGTTCCTTGGTTTTTCCTTGGTCGAGGAAAAGAAATTTTGTAGTGGGTATTGAATATTTTATTCCAGGCATGTGGCTTTTGAGGAGGCATAGTGTTTATTTTTCTTTCTGCCTGCATTGATTTTGTCAGATTCTAATTGGAAATGCCACAAGCAAAGCATGATTTATCGTGAGGGATGGGTGGGTGGCTATGGGACTCTTTCCCAGCTCTGGGGGTTGGGGTGGGGGCAGCAGCATTCCTAGGAGAGCTAGAGGAACTGCAGATGGGGCCTGTGGGGGTCCCAGTGTGGCCTCCAGCTACTGCTTGAGTTGGACCACTTAGGAAACAGAGGCTCATGGGAAGTTCTCCCAATTGCTTTATTTTGAGCAGTTTTTTTCCTCTGCAAATTGGCAGCTGTTTGGAGGAGGGGGCATTAATTGCTGACAGCCAGAATGCTCTTCAAAGCAGACCTATATGGATTTCATTTAGGGATTAATTTTGGGGGTATGTGGCTTGTCCTGAGAGGAGAGGACTTTGGATGGACTTCCCTGGAAGTTGGTGGGGCTTCTTGATGGGCCTGCTCTATTTATTTTGGATTCTTAGGCAAATAGAAAAGCAGCTGCATGGTTAGCCCTTGTTGCATGGAGCTTAGTCTCATAGGTCATCCTCTCCTGGGAATTTTTTTTACAGTCACACTTACAGCCTTAAGTTTGTTTTCCTTTTTTTCCCTTGCAGTTTAGTGCACCACAAAAATTCTTGGGAGGGCGAGTAATAATTTTGGGTAGAAGGCAGGAATTGTAGATCTTTGTTTAGCTTTTCCTCCTTTTTATTTACCATCCCCCTCCTTTGCAAAAGCGTCTGTAAATGGCATGGCTTATATTCTAATCAGACTGGCTTGACCCTCATCAGTCTGAATATGTGGCTCTGACAGCTTTCACCTGCTGTTTCTTGGTTTTTAGGGGATGGGTTAGTAGGATTGTGTGATTTCAAAGCAAAAACTGGCAAAATTGAAAGATGTTTTGTGGTGGCTCCCAGGACCCACAAAGCTTTAACTCATTGGTTTGCACCTCGTACAAGCTTCCAGGAACACTGTCACTGTCGGTGGCTGGCACAATGGGTTGAGGACTTTGTTGGCACTTCAGGAAGTCTCCACAATGGCTGCCTCTCAACAGTGGGAGCTTTGGCAAAGCTTAGAGGGAGTTGGTAGGACTTGTTTTGAAAATACGAGCCATGTCTTATGCTGTACATCTCTTTGTGAGAGGAAGGGAAGCAGCTTGTTTGAGAGAATGGAGAGTAATGCTGGGCAGCCATCACTTAAGCAGTCCATTTCATATATGCTTGCATTAGTTACACTAGAATAAGGATTTTACTGCATGTTTATATGCTGTATTTGAACTCAAAGCCATAGTCTGACTCATGACTCCTAATAAGCTGATTTGGTTAGCTTTAATATCATTGAAGACTTTTTCTTTCTTTTTTTTTGTGGTACTGGGGATTGAACCCTGAACCCTGGGGCAGTCTACCTCCGAACTACACTCCCAGCTTCCCCTTCCCCCATTTTTTTTTTTTTTTTTTTGTGTGTGGGTCTGGGGATAGAACCCAGGGGCATTCTACCTCCGAGCTACATCCCCAGCCCTATTTTATTTTTTATTTTGAAACTGGGTCTCGCTAGGTTGATGAAAGTCTCACTATTTGCTGAGGCTGTCCTCAAACCTGCAATCCTCCTGTCTCAGGCTCCCAAGTACTGGATTACAAGTGTGCACCACCACACCTGGCTTAAAGTTTTTTGTTTTGAAACAGGGTATCCTTAGGTTGCTGAGAGTCTTGCTTTGTTGCTAAGGCTGTCCTCGAACCTGCAATCCTCCTATCTTAGCTTCCCAAGTACTGAGATTACAGGTGTGTGCCACCATGCCCAGCTTCACATGCAAAGGGTCTGATCTGGAGTTTTAAGACATTAGTATTTCTATTGGCCACCTCCTCTCTATCCCAGATGTTTCTCATTGTTCACTGTAGATATCTTTTGTCTCTCTCTCTACTTTGTGTATAGGTCATTCGCTGCTTGTGTTACTGTGTACATCATCTTGCTGCAACAGTTTGGTTTTGAGCTGACATGGTTTACAGTGTTGGAGATCAGTTGGTTTCCTTGGCATTACCTGCCCTCAGATTTAAGCATTAAGGCATGTTACTGCATGCAGAAAGATGCTTATCAGGGACCATTACAGCTTGTTGTCAACTGTATAAAAATGCTGTGATTAATAGATAACCCTTTATCTGTCTATGTGTGTGTGTGGGTGTGCATGTGTGCAATTTCCCTTTGTGCTTACTTTGCATTTTTCTAAGAGTAGTTGGAGCAAGTGTTACCCTGTGGGCTTTGCTTTTCAATCCTGGGAAACCTATTTTTAAGGATTCCTTACTTGATTTTCTTGGGTTTGGTGGAGAGATCATTTATTCTTTTTTTTATTTTAGTTCTACCATGAATTATTTTCTGTAGTGTTAGTTTCAGGCAAATAGTAAATACTTGGTTTAACAATATCCCAGAGCTTGAACAAACCCAAAAAACTTGCTCAAGCATCCTGTTTTAAGCAAGCATATCAAGGATATTGTTTACTTTAGAGTATCCACGCTGTATTCCTTTGATGGCTCTTTTTTTCTTTTTCAGTGCTGGGAAGTGAACCCAGAGCCTCACACATGCTAGGCAAACACTGAACCATACTCCCAGTTCTTTTTATTTGTAAAAAAAATTTTGAGACAGGATTTCTCTAAGTTGCCAGGCTGGCTCTGAAACTTGCAATCCTCCTGCCTGTACCTTCTGAGTAGCATGCGTTACCATGCCCAGCCCATTGATTGCTCCTTGGGAAATGATAATAGGAACATATTGTAAAAAAAAAAATAAATAAAAATAAAGTCAGATAACCTTGGAAATTAGAATTAAACAAAAATAATTTAACTATCACACTGTACTTTTTGTAAGAAGATAGTATGCAGCATTTTCCAGACTGACTTATCCAAATCAGGATTTATGCCCAGCTCTCCTACTCCTAAGTTAATTCCTAACTCTAAATTCATAAGAATATATTTAGTGAAATACTTCCCTTTCATTGCTGTTTCCCTTCTGTCCTGTCCCTCACCAAATAAGTAGCCACTGTTACTCGTTTGTTATTCCTCTTCCTTTCTTTTTTATCTGAACACTGTAGCATACGCTACAAATTCTTTCTGTAGCTTGCTTGTGAGGTTGCTGAGTCTCTCTACTTGCTGAGGCTGGTCAGGAACCTGCGATCCTCCTGTCTCAGCCTCTCAAGTATTGGGATTACAGGTGTGCACTACCAAGCCTGGCTGATTTGAATTCTTTATAGACGAATCTTTGTATCCTTGGACCCTCCCTCCTTTTTTTTTTTTTTGAGGTACTGGGGATTCCCCATACATGTTATTGAGATTGGTATTGATTCAAATTCTTTTTTTTTTTTTTTGTGGTACTAGGGATTGAACCCAGGAGCATTCTACCCCCGATCTACACCCCAGCCATTTTTATTTTTTGTTTTGAAACAGGGTCTTGGTAGGTTGCTGAGAGTCTACTACATTGCTGAGGCTGCCCTTGAACCTGTGATCCTACTGTCTCAGCCTCCCAAGTACTGGGATTATAGGTGAGCACCACCACACCCCACTCTAGGGATACATTGTAATAGAAGCTCAATAAATGTGTGTTGAAAAAAATATATCAACTTTTATTTTTATTTTTGGTATTGGAGATTGAATTGCATTCTACCTCTAAGCTACACCCCCAGCCCTGTTTTATTTTTTGTTTTAAAACAAGGTCTCACTGAGTTGCTGAGGGTCTCACTAAGTTGCTGAGACTAGCCTCAAACCTGTGATCCTCCTGTCTCAGCCTCCCAAGTACTGGGATTACAGGTGTGTACCGCCATGCCTGGCTTAACTTCTATATGTTTCGAAAAATCTCCTTAATTTTTGTTGCTTTTTCTGTAATTTTATGTCCACATTTGAAGCATAGTGACTGAAATTGTACATAATACTCAATAATAAAATTCACGTTATGTTTTAATGGTTTGTAAAAGGCTTTCACATAGGCCCTTATTTATACCCTGTGATATCCTTGAAAGATAGATGACTCTTCTTCCTGGTTGTCAGACAGTGAAAATATATTTCTCTGAGCCTCGTGACCAGGCGTAGCAAAGCTGATCCTCCTTAGTGCTGGGGTTCTTTTTCCAGTGTCTTCCCACGGCCCCGCCATTGGAAGGGCATGGCTGACGAGAACTGGAGCAGATAGGTGCTTTATTTTCTTTGTATGACACATATTTAGTGCTGTGAAAACATTTTACACTTTACTTGACAGTTGATTGATGTGGAACTTGAAGTCAACACCAAACCCCAGTTTCTATCTTTAATACTTTGGATTAGTATTTTGAATAGGGTGTTTGCTAAAATTTATTGTGTACTTCCAAGTGCCAAGTATTGTATTAGGGGCTTACGTGTTTATCTCACTTTCCTGTGGTTCATATTTAGGGAGTGTTAAATGTGATAATTGGTTGTGATATGTATGATGGTTTGTTGTTGTTTGTTGGATTTTTTGGCCCTCAAATGATCCCATCTCTAAATTTGCTGGTTTTTTTTTTTTGAGTTAAGAAGAAAAGTTTATTTTGGTGCATGATTCTGGTCCAAGGTTGAGGGGCCACATCTGGTCATGGCCTAAGGCAGCGCAGGGCATCACATGGCAAGAGGTGGTGGGCACATGCCAGTGTGCCTGTGGAAGAGGGGCTCAGACACCTGCTCGCTAGTGCTAATCTAGTCCCACGAGAGCTAGAACTCTCGCAGGATAGCAGTAACCCATTCATGAGGGTGGCCCATCTCTAATTTTATTGTTGGTGGAACAATGGATCAACAACACATCAATCAATAAATTGGTAATGGTGAGCAGTATGAAATCATCAGAGGTGAAGGCATTTAAAAGTTATCTGGTCTAACCCTCTGCTTTAGTTAGGGGAAATAGCTGATGTACTCATTTATACGGATAAGATCTCAGGCAGAGATAGAGAAATGATAGTATTAATATGCATACTATTCTGTACTTTGGTTTTCTCTCTGGAGATCATTTCATATCAGTTTGAATTTTTTTCTCATTCTATTTGTTAGCTTTCTGGAATTAAGATTATTCTGTTCTGGCTGGGTGTGGTGGCACATGCCTGTAATCCCAGTACTTGGGAGGCTGAGACAGGAGGATCGCAGGTTTGAGACTAGCCTCAGCAACTTAGTGAGACCCTGTTTCTTTTTTTTTCTTTTTTTTGTGGTACTGGGGATTGAACCCCCAGCCTTATTTTTTATTATTTATTTAGAACAGGGTCTCACTAAGTTGCGAGGGCCTCACTAAGTAGCTGAAGCTGGCTGCGAACCTGCAATCCTCCTATCTCAGCCTCCCAAGTACCAGGATTACAAGCATGTGCCACCATGCCTGGCTATGAGTTCCTGTTTCAAAATAAAAAATAAAAAGGGCTGGGGGTGTAGCTCGGAGATAGAATGACCCAGGTTCAGCCTCCAGGGCCAAAAAAAAAAAATTATTCTGTTCTTGTCTACTGAGATAACCATGTCTCTGGTGTGGATGACTGATTAGTATAGGATTTTATATAGTATGATTCTGTGTTTTTATGTAATCACAAGGCCAGAGACCTACTCTTTGTGTTCTTTCATATGAATACTCTACAAATCCCTGATTCATGATACCATGTAGAGATGTCTCAGTGGAAGATAGGTACCCTCAGCTTTCCAACTTCTGGTCTGCTGCTCCTGTCTGTTTTTGACTAGTGGGCACATCATGGGTCAGATATCCTATGTGTCATTGAGTTACTAATGATACTCAGGACCTGCCTTGAGTCGTTGCACATAGAATCTAACTGCAGGGTGATTGATTCAGTATGACATCTTGTATACCAGACATATCCCAAGTGCCCAGGTTTATCCTGATTGAATGTCACTGCTGTCAGGAGACTGTTCAGTGAACCAAGTTTGGTGCTGAATTGTAAGAGAGGAGGGTTTAGTTCCTAATGGGAGTCCCCATCTCAGCAGCCATAATTGCCATTAGCTGCACTTGACCTTTGTCAAGCCCAGGACTGAGTGAATGCTCTTCTTCCCTGGAATATGAGCTCTCTCTGACTGAGGCTTGATGGCAAGTAAGTAGATATGGTTCAATAAACGGAATATTTTTTCTTTTGTTTCTTGGACAGTAGTGGATTGTAATTCAGACAGAATTAGATTTCAAGCTTAGGTTTGATTCTATTCAGTTAGCCTTTATAGACTTCTGCATTTAAAGATATGAAAACATCATGCTTTTTAGAGTTGGCTTCCTCAGTAGAACTCTGTCTTCATGAGGGTATTATAAAGGAGGCAGCATTCCAGCTGCCTATTGAATGTTTGGAGAATGAGAATGAGGCCATTGGAGATGTGCCTCACTCTCTACATGAATGCTGGTCACCCCTCTGTCCAGTCTCACCGGACAGTCTTTGTGGTCCCAAGGCTGGGCAGTAGGTGAATTAGGCCTGCTCAGTCTCTGTGGCCTGAGTCGTACCAGTTAGTGCTCCTGCCGCAAGCAGTGAGTGGAAGCAGGCAGGGCCCCAAGTGCTGTGTTGTTTTGCCCATGGCTTTTTCCTTCACACCCAGTATAAGGTTTCCAGGCATTTGTGCAACCTGATCGCAGAAAGCGCCTGTCGTAGCAGTGGAGAGATGGGTTGGTAGGTGGCTCAAGTTACTGCATGATCCTGATAGCCATCCATCCAGGCTGGTGGCTGCTAGTGGGTGGGGGGTGGGAGCTGTACTGCCAGTGCTGTGTCCAGCAGGAATGGTGGGCCTCTGCACTATTTCAGGACCCCAAGAGTATCCCCAGGCAGCTAGAAAGGTCTGGCCAGCGTCTCTAGGGAAACAATGCATATTTGCGATGTAGATCTTGCCTTTGAGGAGATGGGTCTTAGGTGGCATGCAGGAGCAGAGTACTGATGTAGAAAATGGGAAGTGCAGACCTGAGGAATAGGAATGAAATTCTCTTTCTCACTTTTTTTTTTTGGGGGGGTACTGGGGATTGAACTCAGAGGCATTCTACCTCTGAGCTACACTCCTAAGCCCCCCCCCCTTTTGTGGTACT
>PVJS01014894.1:23542-39879 GCA_004027185.1 Glis glis | reverse complement strand
AAAGAAAGAAAGAAAGAAAGAAAGAAAGAAAGAAAGACCAAAAAGAGACCCGCGTGGCTGACACTGGGAAGGGTAGGCTGAAAACTAGAATGAGGGTAGAGCGGCAGAGCGGAGAGACATCAGGTCCGGCAGAGCCCAGCAGGCCGCGATGGGAAATCTGGATTATTCTGAAAGCAGAGAGACCTGCGATGGTTTGCTCTTGTCGAAGGCTACCCTGGCTGGGGCGCGGAGAGGAGGAAACACTGGAGGAGGGCAAGTGTGACTGCGGCCTGTCCTCCCCCCTGAGCCCAGAGGATGGCAGCAGGAGAGGCGGAGGCAGCAGTACTGATGAAGTCCGAATGCAGACACAGCAGCTGATGACCTGGGTATTACGGCTGCACCGCGAGCCTCTGCAAGGAGGCGCGGCGGGGAGGAGAGGGCCTTGGTTCCAGCCTTGCTTATGATCTGGGGCGAGCATGACCTGTCTGGGCCACCGTGGCTGAGGCCGCCATCACCAGCCTCGAGCCCTCTGCCATACCTTTAGCATGCACACTGGCCCAAACCCGGGGCTCAAGCCGGGCTCGGCTGCGCAGCCCAAGGCCTGAGGCTCCATGCCCTCCGGGTGGGCACGACACCCCAGCTGCAGATTCTATCCCCGGCCCCCCGACACCTGAGCAGGCTGATGTCTCCAGGTGAGGCCGTCACCAGGTGAGACAGTCACCCGGTGAGAAGCCAGGCCTAGCTGGGAAAGTTACGGAAGCCGCTGCCTCAGTTTCCCCGCCTGCAGGCGAGGCCAGGTGTCCGCAGGCGGAGCCCGCGCCAGGTCCCGGCGACGCGGGGACTGTGAGCCCCCGGGCCCGCCCAGGTCCGGAAGGCTCACCCCTCTCGAAGTCCATCTCCTCCAGCGTCTGCTGCACGCCGGGCACCGCGACCGGGCGTGAGCAGCAAGGCGCGTCCGCGCACGGTCCCGGCGCCGCCATCCCGGCCTGGGCGTCTAGAGCCCGAGGAACGCAGCGCCCGCCCCGCCGTGGCAATCTGACCACTCGGCGCCCGCGGTGGCCCTCAAGTCCCGCCTCTTTCCCGAGACGACCAATGCGGCGCCTAAGCCGTAGCTCAAGAACCAATCGCGGCGACGGGGCGGGGCTTCCAGAGCCCGATCGGTCTGCGCCGCCACGCGGGGGCGCCCGAGGCTAAGCGGAGGCCCGAGGCGCGGCGGAGGCGGGTCGCGGGGCGGGACACCGAGCTTGCAGGGTGTGGGGACCAGGCGTCCAGGCCTGGCCAGCAGCTTTCGTCACGATCGCCAGAACTCAGCCCTCCAGAGTCCTCGCGGGGACTTCCATTTGCGGCCCTCCACCCTCTGCCCGCATCACCCCTGGCAAAACCTTGCACCAGCTCACCGTCCTTAAAAATCCAGCAGGTAGCAGGTGGCCAACTTATCCTGCACCAGGAGCGGCTGCACGGAAGCCCTGGGGGGCAGGGCCAGGGTCTTTGTGCGCAACACCCACCCCCTTAGTGGGCACTTACATGTACCAATCGGGGTTTCTCCCCTTTTTTTTTGTGGTCTTGGACACTCTACCACTGAACTACATCCCCAGCCCTTTTTACTTTCCTGTGTGTGTGACTGGGAGTTGAACCCAGGGACATTCTACCTCTAGGTTGCTGAGAATCTCACTACTTGCTAAGGCTGCTCTCCAACCTGTGATCCTCCTGTCTCAGCCTCTCCCAAGTACTGGGTTTACAGATAGGCGCCATGACGCCCGGCTCTTTATTTCCCATTTTAGACAGGGCCTTGCTAAATTGTCCAGACTGGCTTCAAGCTTGCAATCCTCCCAGCCTCCTGGGTAGCTAGGATTACAGGTATAGGCCAGTGTTTCAAGACATCCTCTGGGTTATCTGTCAGCACCGTGCACTATAGCACGGATCCACTGTGTGTGTGTGTGTGTGTGTGTGTGTGTGTGTGTGTGTACTGGGGATTGAACCCAGAGGCATTCCACCTCTGAGCTACACCCCCAGCCCTATTTTATTTATTTATTTATTTATTTTTGCGGTACCGGGCGTTCTACCTCCGCGCTACACCCCCGGCCCTATTTTTTATACTTTATTTTGAAACCGGGTCTCACAAAGTTGTGGAGGGCCTCACTAAGTAGAGAGAGACAGAGACAGAGACAGAGAGGGAGGGAGGGAAAGAGAGAGAGAGAGAGAGAGGGAGAGCTGAGGCTGGCCGCGAACCCCGATCCTCCGGTCTCCGCCTCCCAAAGTACTGGGATTACAAGCGTGTGCCACCACACCCGACTCTATTTTATTTATTTTGAAATAGGGTCTCACTAAATTGCTGACGCTGGTCTCGAACATGGGATCCTCCTGTCTCACCCTCCCAAGTACTGGGATTACAGGTGTGCATGTGCCACCGCGCCAGGCTGACCCAACCTTCTCAAGCCACTTAGGGAAAACCAGGACAGTCTGCTCAAGCCACAGTTCAACATAGGGCAGACCTCAGTCCACTGCTTCTACCCCTCTGCAGGTCTGAACCCATCGTGGGCACTCAGAAATGAGTCTAGGCTAGCTGGCGCACACCTGTAACACCTAATACTGGGAGGCGGAGACGAGGATAGCAGGTTCAATTGAGACCCTGTTTCAAAATAAAAAGGGCGGGGACCGTAGCTCAGAGGTAGAGGGACCCTGGGTTCAGTTCCTAGTACCAAAAGAAACCAATGAAAAAAAAAAAAGGAAATGAGTCCAGGCTGGGGCCTGTTGTTTTTCTCTAGAACATCTGGATGTGTACCGCCCCCTCACTGAGACCAGGGCTTGGAAGGCACTGGGTGGCAGCAGGGGAAGTTCCTTCCCCGCGAGGCCTGGGCATGAACACTGCTGGCATTCTTACAGACTAAATGGCTGAAAGTAATCTCTTCTCCCAAACTGGTGAGCCCCATCCTCACGCAAGCAGTGTCTACACACCCTTAAACGGCTTCTAGAAATCCCCCTCCCGTGGCCTCCTCCTCGATCCCACTCACCCTCCCCAGGGTTCTGGGAAGGCAGGCCCCTCCTCCTCTTCCCCCAGTGCCCCCAACTTCTCCCTCTGGCCAGAAGCCCAGGCTGGCTCCCCAGGGGATGCTGGCCTGGTCTGGTTCCCAGCCCCATAGGCACCACTGTGGGAAAGCACTGGAGTCTGGGCTGCCCCCTCCAGAGAGGGACCGAGTCGGGAAGCCCAGTCCAGCCCAGGGATCCTGCTCCTTTGGTACCGATAGATAGGGTTTAACCCAAACGTCTTATCCCTCTCGCAGTCTGTTCATTTTCTCCATTTTATTTGTCCATATAAAAATACTCAAATATTTACAACAAATAAATAGGCAAGGACACAATAAGTTACACTGTTAGGAGCCCTCTTCCTTAGGGCTGGGAGAGGATATGCCAGCATCCCCGACATGCCCGCCCTCTCCCTCCCTCCCCCACACAACCTTTCCCAGCCCTATTTGGTAAGAGGACGAGTATAAAATACCACTGAACCCTGGGGCCAAGTGGGCAGCCCCTCCCACCCTTCCCCCCAAACACACAGGAGGCTCCATCTCCCTCCCCCCACCCTGAAAACATTCACAGCCCTAGGAGCAAGACTAGGCCTACCCCTGAGCCCTGCACGCCCCAGAGGGGTACAGTGCCTGCCCACCCCACCCCCATATGTACACGGCTGCCCCACACTGGGGACAGGTGGGGGTAGGAGAGGCATAGCATCAGACCCCTTCCCCTTCATAGCTCCAAAGACTCACCAGGAGGACCCCAGGCCAAGGGAAGACGGACAGAAACAGGAAGGCTATGCCACACGCACACACGCACGCACGCACGCACGCAGCCACACACACGTACACAAACACGTATATGCACAAACACCCACATCTTGAAACTTCTGCCTTGAAAAGTTTTGGCTGCTGGGGTCCCACGTGTCTGAGATTCACAGAGGAGGAGGAGGAGCCCGCTGAGAGGCCAGTGCCCTGGTGAGCCACACCAGGTGGCAGTGCCCGTGCTGAGCAGGTCCTCACGGCCAGGCGGTGCCGGGCAGCGCCCGTCCCAGGCAGAGCAGGTGCCCGTGCCGTGTCCCTGAGGTAGCTGGTGCCTGTGCAAAAGTAGGAGGTGCACCTCCCACGTGTCAGTCCTCCTCATACCGACGACTCCTCGGGGTTGGAGTCGGGCAGGGGCTGGCGATGGTGCAGCTTGCGCCGCAGTTCGTCGGCGAGCTCGGGCAGGGGGTGCCCGAGCTCTCCCTGGTCCTCCCCTCCTAATTGCAAGCGCACGTAGCCGTTGGCATTTGAGTTCCGCCCGCCCCCAAGGTGCAGCCTCGTGGGAGAGGGCAGGGGCTGGCCGGGGATGCCGGGCGGTGGGGAAGGGGGCCCGCCCCCAGGCTGGCACCGGGCGTGTCCAGGCACGATCTTCAGGGAGCCATCCGAGTAGTAGTAGCCAACGGGATCCCAGAGTTTCTCGTCTGTTTCAGGGCCCGGCCGGAAAGGGGGGCTGGTGGGCTCCTTGGGCAGCTCCAGGGGGTACACCAGGGTCCTCTCGGCTGCCTTGGCCCCCTTCTCTAGCTCTTCCCGCAGCCGCCGGCGTAGCGACAGGACCAGCAGCAGCAACAGCAGGCACACGGCCCCCAGGGCCACGACCGCCAGCCACACCAGCCCCAGGTTCTCCAAGGGCGCCCGGGCCTCCAGGGTCACCGACGGGCCGGCCACCACAGCCACGAGGTACCCTTCGGCAGCCAGCCGCGCTCCTTGCTCCTCCGAAAAGCAGCGGTAGACGCCGGCGTGGCGGGGCTGGGCGGCCATCACCACCAGGGCTTGGAGTCGAGCGTCGTAGAGGAAGGGGCCGGGCTGCTCCACAGGCAGGTCCCGGCCGCCAAAGGTCCAGCGGGCATGGGCCAAGTTGGAGGACAGGCGGCAGGGCAGCACCAGGTCCGTGCCCGCCACCACCGTGATGTTTTTGGGAGTGAGCCTGACTGCAGCCGAGAGGAGAGAGCAGAGTTAGGGCAGGAAGCCGAGCTGCAGAAACTCCAGCTGTGTCCAGGCCCCATCCCCATGGAAGGCGGACCAAAAAAAAAAATTAAAAGCTCACCTTTCTTATTGGTGTTCCGCAGGTCACAGATGCCCGAGGTGTCTGAGATGGTCACGTGCTGGACCAGCAGGGATCTGGCAGAAGCAGGGGCGTCAGCAGTCAGCCTCAGCCACCCTGCGCCCCCTACCACCCACTCCCAGAGCCCGACTCACCCGGAGTGGCCATCCACGGGCACACAGCGGCTGGTGTTGAGGCTCCAGGCGCAGTAGGGGTCCCGGGCGAGGACGCAGTCGGCACAGAAGCGGTACTTTCCACATTGCGCCAGGGGCAGCTGCACCAGCTGCGAGCGCGAGCCCGCGAAGAGCAGCTTCTACAGAAAAGAGGCAGGAGGGTCGGCGGGGGGAAGGGAAGGGGGCTAGGACCCGGCTAGACTCCCTCCTGCAGGAGAAGTAGAAAGAGGAAGGGAGAAGAGATACAGGAAGCAGAGCCAGCCCTGCGGAGGGAAGGCCAAGCCTGAAGAGCTCACAGCTTCCTACAGGCCAGGCCAGCCCTGAGAACCTTACAACCTTATTAGACAGGAACAAGAGGCCAGGAGGTGTAATCAGGCCCCCCCCACACACGCACACTGCAGGAAATGTCTTTTTTTTTTTTTTTGCGGTACTAGGGATTGAACCCAGGGGCATTCTACCTCCGAGCTCCACCCCCAGCCCTATTTTCTATTCTTTATTTTGAAACAGGGTCTCACTAAGTTGTGGAGGGCCTCACTAAGTAGCTGAGGCTGGCTTCGAACCTGTGATCCTCCCGTCTCAGCTTCCCAAGCACTGGGATGACAAGCGTGTGCCACCACGCCCAGCTAGGAAATGCCTTTTTCTCCAGCCCCATCGGCCTCACAATAGTAGCACCACACAGCAGAAGGTGTTTTCCTCTGTTTGAATGGTAACTGCCAGTCTGTGTGTTTATCCAACCCCACACTTTCTTGCTGCCATTATTCCGTGTTCTGGGGAACAATTTTGAGTCACAATAGCTGGTAAAAGGCAAACAAATCAACACCCAGAGGGTGCTGCAAATATACCAGGAGGGCTCTGCATGAGGGTTAAAGAAATGCTGGCACTGGGGGAAGCAGTCACGGGAGGGAGGGTCAGCCCCTGAGCCCCGGGGGCCTGAGCGGAAATGGGCACTGTCAGGGTACCGCCATCGTCTGGCAGCCCGGGAGGTCTGGCCAACAGGGCAGGATCAGAGAAGAGCCTGCAGCAGCGCCGCGGCCACTTTGAGGGGTCTGAAGAGGATGTGAGAGCCGTTGCCAGGGCCGATTCCGGGAACGCAGCCCACAGGGAGCGCGGATTCCGCCGTTAGCATTCTTACTTCCTGGAACTGGCCGTGAGCTAACTAAGCAAGGTGCACTGTGCAGGCCAAGCAGCTAAGCTGGCTGGGGACAGCAGGCAGACGGTGATGTGTGACACCAGGCTGTGGGGCCTGGCTCGGTACCTTGCTCCGAGACAGCACCAGGCTCTCCATGGACTCCTGGTCGAACACCTGCAGCTCCTCGATCAGGTGGACCCAGGGCCCCAGGCTCACAGCCTTGAGCAGCCAGCCGTCCCCTGGAGAGGTCAGGGAGGGAGGGTGTGAATGCCGGGCACGAGGCTCCGGGCCGTCTCCAGTCTCCCTGCCCCGGGCACCTCCAGGCACCTACCTGTGCCAATGAATAGCACGGTGTAGGTGGCCCCATCGAGCCCCGTAACCTGGTCAGCCACCAAGTGGGTGAAGTTGGTGTTCTTCTTCACCAGCAGGGGGCGGCCCCATCGCGGCCGCACCTGCTCCTCCATCAGTGGGTGCTTCTTGATGAAGTTGAGCGTGTTGTCCGGCAGCTGCAGGGAGCTGGTGTAGCCGTGGCGACGGTGCCAGTTGTTGATGCACTGCGGGAGGTAGGGACGTGGCGGGAGAGCTGTAAGCTGGGTGGGAAGGGCTCTGCAGCCGAGGGCAGAGCTCACCCTGGCCCCGGGGGACTCACCGAGCCAGGCCGCGGGCTGGGGACTGCATCCGTATAGCGGCCCCACTTCTGGGCCTGCTCGCGGTACTCCTTGTAGGGGCCCTCGAACACCCGCTGGATCTCCTCCAACTGGTACTCACAGACTGCGGACAGTTCCACGTCACCCCTGTTACAGCGAGAAAGGGACCCTGAGGATCAGGCCCACTGCCTGCCTTACCCCACGTCACCCAGCAGTCCTGAGCACAAGAACAAGAAGGCAGCTCTCAAGCGCCACGCACCGGGGCGGGCCCTGCCCACCTCCCGCAGGGAGCTTTATTTATTTATTGGTACTGGGGATTGAACCCAGGGGCATTCTACCTCCAAGCTACACCCCCCGCCGTTTTATTTTAATTCCAAAACAGGGTCTTGCTAGGTTGATGAGTCTCACTTGCTGAGACTGTCCTCGAACCTGCGATCTTTCTGTTTCAGCCTCCCAAGTACTGGGATTACAGGCGTGTGCCACCAGGCCCGGCTCCCACAGAGCTTTAAAAAGGGGCAGGTACCCAGTGTTCTTGGCTTCCAGACAGTGACCACCTGGACTTTCCCCAGAGGCCTGGTGCAGGCCCTTATGCCCACACACCATCTCTAACCTAAACACCTGCTCCTCTCCACCCCCAAGGATTCCCGGCCAACTCACCATCTCGCTCGAAAAATCCCGAAGAAGGTGGTGTTGTGCCAGGAGGCCCCCTGAAGGGTGTGCACGGCCCGCAGTTGGTTGAAGTAGAGCTGCCAGTGCGGGGCTGAGCATGCCAGCCGTGCCTTCAGGAACGTGGTCCACTTCCTCTGCAACGTCCGCGCACCCCCCAAGTCGCCCTGGCAGATGGCAAGGGTACGTGGCCAGTCAGCCCCTGCCAGGCCAGCAGGGCTCCCAGGACCCGCGCCGTGGGGACTTGGTACCTTACAGACGCGGGCGACGCGAGCCACCACCTGCTCCGCGTAGCAGTCGTACTCCACTGCCCGCTCGCTGAAGAAGAAGTAGATCTTGTCGTCGTCCCCCGTGAAGCTCCCCACGCTCTCGGGGACGTAGGCAGAGCCTACGAAGTGGGGTTCTGTGGCGAGGGGACCAGGGTCAGTGGTGGGGTCCCAGGGCCCCCGCCCTCAGCTGCCCCGGCTCCCCACCATGCTCACCGTTGAGCCAAAAGGCCAAATACTCCGTCTTCATGGCGTGGTGCGGCCCCATGTTACGCAGGATAATGGGCTCTGTGCCCAGGAAGTTGTTGAGAGTGGCCGAGTATAGCTCGCCATCTACGGGAGGTGAGAGGGTCGGTCAGCCAGGCCCCAAACGAGGCACAGGCACACTCCAGAGCATGGCCGCGTCCCCGGGGACTCGCCCAGCCTGCACCGGGGACAGTCACTCACCGACAAGGAGGCCAGTGTGGCCCTTAGCGGGGTCATAGGGACACCTGCCTTTCCCGTCCTCAAATTCTCTGCGCTCTAAAGTGAAGGTAAGCGTGTCCTGGGGGGCAGGGGAGACAATGAGAAGGAGAGGCACGAGGGGGCCCCCGGGACCCGCGAGCGAGACCAGGGAAGGGCGGGCATGGACGGCTGGGGCTGGGGCGAGGGGGCGCTCACAATGTAGGTGCACTTGGGCTGAAAGGCGTAGGTCCCGCACACGTACAGGTGAGAGGCGTTGTAGGGCTGCAGGAAGCGGATGAAGTTGAAGCACTCCGTCTAGGGGGAGAAAGGCGTGTCCGGTCAGAGACAGCGCCACCAGCCACAAGTACCAGGAGTGGGGCGGAGCCAGCGCTGGGACAAAGGCGAGGCCTGGCGGGGGGCGGTGCCCACGCGCCCACCTGGTTGCTCTTCCCTTTTTGGATACACTCGATCTTCTTCTCAGCTGGCGCCTCCCAGGAGATCTGGGGACAGGGAGGGGACCGTTAGCAACATCAAGGTACCAGGCATGCGTGGAGTCGCCAACAGCCCGCCAACAGCCCGCAGCTGCAGCACCAGCCAAGTCAGAGAGAAGAGGAACCGGCTAAGCCCGGCAGGAGGGGGGCGCCCTGCCTGCACACCTCCTGCTGCCCCCCCTCTCACCGCTCCTTGCAGCTCCAGAGCCTCCAGGCTGAAGGCGAACAGGGCCTCCCGGGCCCCCACATACAGGAGCCCGGAGTGCTCGGTCAGGGTCAGCGTCAGGAAGTCCTGGATGCCGGTTTGGGAGAATCGCCGCACCACCGTGGCCAGCTCTACGGGGACAGGGTACAAGGCGCGAGTGAGCGGGCTGTGGCCAGGCAGGCCTCCCTGAGAACCAGTCTTCCTCCGTGCAGTGGTCTCCTGGGCCTTTTCTGAATAGCCACCGGCCCTGACCGCTCCACCCAGGCCCCGGCGGCCTTCCTCTCGGCCTGGGAGGAGGCAAATCCGGGCTGGTGAGGAGGAAGGAAGGATATCTCAGCCACAGCTTCCGGCCAGCGGAAGCCATCAGACTGATGGCTCTCTCTCTCTCTCAGGGTCAGCGGCGCCTCTGGCCGCGGAGCTGGGCACCCCCACCCTGTCAGCTGCTGCTCCTTCCTTTTGTGTGTGTGGTACTGGGCATTGAACCCAAGGCATTTGACCTCCAAGCGACACCCCTGGCACTTTTTTTTACTTTGAAATAGGGTCTTGCTAAATTGCTGAGGCTGGCCTCCATCCTGTAATCCTCCTGCCTTAGCCTCCCAAGTACTGGGATTACAGGCGTGTGCCACCACGCCAGCCTTGCCGTTTCCTTCTTTGCCAGGGTCCAGCCAGGCAGAGCCCAGTGGCAGATCCAGCAGGACAGGAGGTACGGACACTTGCGAGCGCTCTGTGTATCAGGAAAGCCTTCGTTCCAGTAGGACTCAGATCTAGGGTGCCAGAGACGCAAGCGCGGCTGGCCCTGGCACAGGCAGGTGGGTGGCGGGCGGGCGGGCGGGCGGGAGGGGAAGGACTTGGGGTTGGAAGGCCAGAGAGGGCAACGAACAAATCCTGGAGCCTGGGAAGCTCTGCCGCCACCTGGCACACACAGGGCACGCCGACATTCACACAGTTATGTGACCCCCCCACATGTCAGCACCCTCAGCTGCTACCTGTCTGCAGCCCACCCCCAAAAAATCCAGCTCAGTCTTCGGAGGCAACGATAGGCCCGCGCAGGAGGGCTTCATTAGCAGCCAAGTGCAGCCTGTGGGAGGTGAGCTCATTCCAGGTCCCCAGAGCGCAGGGTGATACAAACACCTGACATCACCCCTTCGCACAGGTGTGTGTGCACAAGGAGGGCCGCCAGGGCCGCTCGTCCTCCCCAGTGTGAGCGTGTGCACTCACGCCTACGCAGGGGCCAACCAGAAGGCACAAGCATCTCGGGCAGTAGGAGGGTCTCCTGGGGTGGGTGAGGGGCTCTTGGGGACAGAGAGCCAGGAAGACCAGAGAGAGGGGACAGCCCTGGGTTTATACCTATCATGGTTCAGGTTTCTCTGTCTAGGTTTCCGGCACCAGTGATACTTCAAGAAGTGAGACATGGTAAGAGAGCACCGCAGAAAGGTCTCTTCCCTGCAGCCAGGTCTGGGTTGGGAGTGGCTAAGAGATCCCCCCAGAGCCATCCTTAGGTAGAGAAGGGGGCAAATCCCAGGTCCTGACCTGTACTACCAGTTCCGGGGCCCCAGGGCCGATCGCATTTCCTAGAAGTGGCGCCAGACGTGTCAGAATAAAGCTCGCCATGCCGTGCGTGGGGGCAATTCCTGAGCGGCCTGTCCCTGCTACTTCCTGAGGGTCCCTCTTCCCGCAACTGTCTTCCCTGTCCGCTCCCCACTAAGGACACTCACCTCCAGACGATACCGTCTTCCGGGGCACAAGGTTCAACCACACTTCAGCCCCAATGCCCAGGCCCCAGAGCCCCGCTGCCAGCAGCCAGACAGCCCAGTGCGGGGCCATGGCCGCACGCCCCGGCTCGAAGCTCCAGGCCAGCCGCCCTGCTGAGGGAAAAGAACTGGTCAGCGCCACGGCCGGAGAGCACAGCTGCAAGGGCCACACCGAGACAGCGCGGCACAGACGCCTGACCTGGACACCCCAGGGCCCCTCGGTGGAGGGGGACCTAGCTCCCGTACCCAGCCTCTGCCCCTTCAGTTGTCCAAAGACCCTGGAGTCTCCCTGGAGGGCGGGGAGGAGCTGAGCTAGCTGGAGGCGTGGACAGACATCCAGAAACCCTACAAAGCCTCCAGACCCTCCCCACTCTCTCTCCACAGCACGGGCGTTTAGGAAAATTTAAAAAGGCACACTCTAACATTCAGGACTCGGAGGTTCCAGAGTTTCTTAAAATAACCTCAGGAAGCAGAACCTGCAGGCACTAGGTCTCCTGCCGTCCCCAAGACTTCATTCTGGGAGGCAAACCCCCAACTAGGGTGAGGGAGCAAATGGTGGGGGACGGCAAAGCTCCCCACCCGGGGACGGGTGCAGCAGGGTGCGAGCACTGGTCCTGGTCCTAGCCGGTCCCCTCCCCCAGCGCAGACAATGGCCGGGCGAGCCCAAAGCCCCGTTCCACATCAGCAGGGCCAGAGTGGGAGTAGGGCCGGGCAGAGAGCCGCAGGGGCCCCGCTTCCGAGGCCCCTTTGTTGCCCCCGAGTGAGGCAGGAAGTGGGTGGGATGGGCGTGGAAATGACCAGGGCCTCATCCTGTTCCACGCTCTGCCTCCGGGAGACACCAGCCCTGGGGCTGCGGGCGGCGGGACCCGGCTGTGCACTAATCAGGGCTCTCCCCGCGGGGCGGGCAGGGACGGCGGGAGGGGAAGGGGGTGGGGAATCCGAGGGGGTTCCTGCAGGATCCGGGGGACGCACGAGGGCGGCCAGCGCCCCCGCGCTCCCCCGGGTCGAGCGGACCTCTTCAACTCGGGGACGGCGCCGCGGGGACCCAGCTCTAGGCAAGCCCTGCAAACGGACTGCCGGCCACGGCTCCCGCCGCCCCCCGCCCCGGGCCGGGCCCCGAGACATAGAAGCTGGAGACCTGTTGACCCCAAAACAAAGGGTCCCCGCCAAGGACCCGGTCCCGGGCCCCCCCGGTTCTCCCCTCCCCCAGCTCCGGGGATTTGAATGCAAACAAAGCGGCGGCTGGGAGCGTGGCGGAGCCCGGCCTGCGGACGCCCTCTGTCGGCCCGGAACCCCAGCGCGGGAAGGGCGGGGGGCTGGGGCCACATTCGCCCCCGAGGTGCCCCCGGCCCCGCTGCCGGCACCCCCGGCTCGGGCAGGACCCCTGGGCGTGCTCCGAGGACCCGCCCGCGCAGCGGGGCCGCCACCCCGGCTCCTCCCAGGACGGGGGCCCGGCAGCCAGGGGGTGGAGGGTGCGGGGTCCCGGCGCTCCAGCCGGGGACGGCGGCCGCGCTCGGCCCGGGTCCGGCTCTCCCGGCCAGTCCGCCTCCTCGGCGGGGCGAGCGGGCAGGCGGGGGGCCGCGGCGGGGAAATCCGATCCCACAACCTCGGCCTCGGTCCAAGCCCGCCCCAAACTTTCCGTCGGGGGCGGCGGGAGCCGGGGCAGCCGCGGAGCTGGCGGGGGTCCCGGGCGCGCGCGGCCGCACGAGGGTCCCCGATGCCGTGGCCGGCCCGCCCCTCGGGCCCCCAGGCTGCGGCCAGTGCTCGCCCGGCTCCCGGGGGCTGCAGGCAGGGTCTCGGGGGACAGCTGCCCCGGCCGCCGCCCCTCGCCGCGCCCCGCCGCTGTCCCCGCGCGCGGCAGCCCGAGTCCGAGCCGGGGACAAAGCGGCGGCCGGGGCCCCGCAGCTCCGGCCCGCGCCAGCCCGGCCTCACTCACCTCTTGCGCGCAGCTCGACTCCCCGGGCGCCGCCCTCGCGCTCGGCTCCGACCGCGGCCCGCCCCGGCCCCGCCGCCCGCCTCCGCGGCCCTGCGCCACCGCCCCTGCCCGGCTCGGCTCCGCGCCCCTGGGCTCGGGCTGCGCGCTCCGCCGCGCCGGGCGCCGGGCTTTCTCGGCTGCTCCCCGCCTCCTCTCCTGACGTCAGGCGGGGGGTGTCGAGCGAGGCCGGGGGCGGGACACCGAGGCCCGCCCAGGAGGGGGCTGCGGCCGCCCGCCCCGCGCCCCGCGCCCCGCGCCCCGGCCTGCGCCCCGCGGTGCCCAGCCAGCCGCCCTGCGCGGGCGGTCGCGGTCGGCGCCACGGCGCGGGCGAGGACTCCGGCATTGCCTCCGGGAGTCGGACTCACCTAGTCGTCCCCAAGTGTCCCCCGAAGACCTGCGGCGGGCGGGCGGGCGGGCGGGCGGGCTGGCTCCCCGCGCCCCCTGTTGCACGAACGAGCGCGGGACGCCGCCTCGGGGTGCGAATCCAGGCAGGGGCGCCGGGGAGGAGACCGAGGCTCCTTTGGGCGGCGGCCGGGACAGCTGTCCGCTGGAGACCCCCCTTCTTGCCGCCCCCCGGGGTGCAAGATCCCGAAGTGTCCGCCGTCAGCCCTTGTTTCCCAGGCTCAAGGCAGAGCCTACCCGCAGGAAATGACTCCTGGTGCCACGGGAGGGCTGATTAAGAAGTGGCACGAGCCTGGCGTTCAGATGAAAGGGGCCGAGGGAGCCACGCGGAGAACCCCACAACGCCGGCCCCTGCCCAGGCCGCTCCTGGAAGTAAACTTGTAGCTCCGGCCGCCTGGGCGGTGCTCCTGGCCAGTCCTCCTTCCTGCCAGCTGGTCCTGGAGCCGGGCAGGTGGTCAGAGAAACCTCAGGGAGCCCCCCTCGGCACCTGGAGACAGACTGTCCCCGGCTCGAGTCAGAGGGCAGAGGTGAAGGCACCGGAGGCTGCCAGGGGGCAGCACTGGAGGGGCGCGCGCTCCAGGCCGGCCGCAGATCTGCAGTGTGAATCAGTTGGGCAGCGGCTTTTGTTCTGGGTTAAAACTTGGCATCTAAAGAGGGAGACCAGAAGCTCAGAGGAGATGTGGAGAGAAGCAGCCCAGTTGGGTTTCAGTAACAATTGGGTCTTTGCTGGTACACATAAAGGCCCCTTCTCCCCTGCTGGCCAAAGTCACAGTTCCCAGCCCATTCCAGTACAGAAAAAGCTGGAAGATGCTGGAGATAGGGGCGCGCCAGATAACAGTTACCAGGGGGTGGGCAGGGAAGGCCCCCGGCTGTAGCCGCCGGGGACCACTACCCTCCTACCCAGCCTGGATCAGACCGGCCCCCATTTGCAAGCTGCCTTCACAGACATTTCCTCATTCCAACCCGCATGACCACCCTCTAAAAAGCTGGTTTTCTCCCATTTTATCAGAGAGCAACAGGCCCGAGGGGTTGATTAAGCAACAGGCCCGAATTTACATAATTAGCAAGGTCAGAATTTTATTTTTTGCGGTACTGGGGATTGAACCTAGGGGCATTCTACCTCTGAGCTACACCCCCAGCCCTATTTTTTATCCTTTATTTTGAAACAGGGTCTCATTAAGTTGCAGAGGACCTCACAAAGTAGCTGAGGCTGGCTGCAAACCCAGATCCTCCTGTCTCAGCCTCCCAAGTACTGGAATTACAAGCGCCACGATGCCCGGCTTTCAAGGTCAGAATTTTAAAGTGGGTCTTGGCCAGGTGAACTCTTGTAATCTCAGTACTTGAGAGGCTGAAACAGGTGGATTGCAGGTTCGTGGCCAGCCTCAGGAACTTGTGAGGCCCTCTGCAACTCGGTGAGACCCTGTTTCAAAATAAAGAATAAAATAGGGCTGAGGGTATCGCTTGGAGGTAGAATGCTCCTGGGTTCAATCCTCAGTACCACAAAAAACAAAAACAAAACAAATAAAGTGGGTCTTGGAGCCGAGAGCCGTGGCAGACACCTGCCGTCCCAGCTCCTGGGGTAGCTGAGGCAGAACTGCTTGATCCTTCCAGTTCAAGTCCGACCTGGGCAACCTACAAGACCCCATCTCACACACAAAAAAATAAAAGAACAACAGTCTTACGACTCCTAGTTCTGTCTTAAATAAGTCCCCATATATCCTGACAACACTCCACTTCCTGGTTTTCCTTGTCTCCAGCCTCACCCCCAGCCTCTAGGTGTGAGAGTTAACCAGGCAGAGACCTGAGCTCCCTGGCCCTGTCTACCTCCTAGGTAGCCTCAGTGGAAAGTTTCAAAAGGCGGTCTGGTTTCGCTGGCAGCGACAGTCTTCTTCTGTCCCTCAGTGGCAGGCATCAGGGTTCCCCACGCCAGGGATGTAGGCAGAAGGGAGAAGCCCCAGTAACATACCCAGTGAGCCCCTCCCTCATGAAGCATCTTCAAAAACAAGCCTCCGCCAGGCGTGTTGGCACAGGTTTGTAATTCCAGTACTTGGGAGGCTGAGACAGGAGGATTGCCTGTTCACGGTCAGCCTCAGCTACTTAGTGAGGCCCTCCGCAACTTAGTGAGACCATTTCAAAATAAAGAATAAGAAATAGGGCTGGGGATGTAGCACCGAGGTAGAATGCCCCTGGGTTCAAGTCTCAGTACTGAAAAAAAAAAAACAACAACCAAGACTCCAAGCCAGGTGTGGGGTCTTATGCCTGTAATCCTAGTACTTGGGAGGCTGAGACAGGAGGATCAGGTTCAAGGCCGGCCTCAGCAATTTAGCAAGACCTCCCTCTGTTTCAAATTAAAAAATAAAAATTAAAAAGGGCTAGGGATGTAGCTCAGAGGTAGAATGCCTTTGGGAATCCTTAATACCAAAAAACAAACAAAAAACAAGGCTCCAGCTAAGTACAGTTGTGTACACCTATAATCCCAGCTATTCAGTGGGAGTCAGGAGGACCTCAAGTTCAAGGCCAGTTTCTGCACCTTAACAAGACCCTGTCTCAGAATAAAATAAAAAGGACTAGGGATGTAACTAAGTGGCAGAGTGCTTGCTTAGCTCGTGCGAGGCCCTGGGTTTAATCCTCAGTAGTGCGAAAACAAAACAAACAAGAACCCCCCAAAACAAGGGCCCAGTTCCCCGCCCCGCTTCTACCTCCGCCTTTCCTGTTGTATTCTGTTCCGCCCCGGCGACAGCCTTTTCTGTGGAGGGGTGGGCAGAGGATAAAGTTTCCTTGCATGACTACTTGCTTGTGATTCATGCTTTTTAATAAAAAGACACCTGGCAGAAAAATAAAGATTCCTGGGTCTTCCATTAAGAAAGAGATTAGCCGGGCGTGGTGGCGCAGGCTTGTAATCCCAGTACTTTGGGAGGCGGAGACCGGAGGATCCAGGTTCGCGGCCAGCCTCAGCTCTCTCGCTCTCTCTCTCTGTCTCTCTCTCTCTCTCTCTCCTTAGCGAGGCCCTCCGCAACTTCGTGAGACCCGGTTTCAAAATAAAGTATAAAAAATAGGGCCGGGGGTGTGGCGCGGAGGTAGAACGCCCCTGCGTTCAATCCCCGGTACCGCAAAAAAA
>PVJS01014894.1:0-17293 GCA_004027185.1 Glis glis | reverse complement strand
CTGGGTTCCATTCTCAGCACTACAAAACAAAACAAAACAAAACAGAAGAAAGGGAGTTCCAGCCAGCAGAGCAAGCCCAGAGCCGGCCACTCTGATGTCTCCATGTGCTGAGGTGCACAAACCTATGGACACAGTGACCAAGGTGCTGCTCTCCCTAGGCACCTCTGTGAAAACAGCAAAGGGTCCCCTGCAGGGGATGTGGCCTACAGGTGCAGGGCTCCTGGCTTCCGCTGGCCCCTCAGTGGACAGACTCCGGCACAAACCCAGGTACAGCTCTGCCTGAGCCGAGGAGGCAGGTGGGGGCAGGGGGAGACGGTTGGGTTGCCGTCGGTACACCTTCCCACCAGCGCCACCCTTACCCATGTCACTACAGAGGAGAGGACGAGGCCGCTGTGTCTGATCAGGCTGTGGTGTGACACCAGGGCCCCCCGTGGGTTCTGGGACACACTCGTTCATGGCACATTTGCCTGCTCGGCACAGGACATGGGGTGGGGGGGTATACCCCAAGACAGGTAAGGCTCCAGGTGGAAGACAGCCTGCTCTTGGCATTCTTTTTTTTTTTTATGGTACTGGGGATTGAACCAGGGGCATTCTACCTTTGAGCTAAACCCCCAGCCCTATTTTATTTTTATTTTTGAAACAGGGTCTCGCTAGGTTGATGAGAGTCTCACTACTTGCTGAGGCTGTCCTCAACCTGCAATCCTCCTGTCTCAGCCTCCCAAGTATTGGGATTACATGGCTCTTGGCATTCCGAACTCCTGTCTGTGGCCACGTCCTACGCCACCCAGGGACGCCTGCTGCCTTGTCCCTTAGGGCTCCCTGTGTCTAAGATCCGGAAGTGGTGGCCTGTGAGAGACAGCCAGCCTCTGGACAAGCCGGGACAAGGTGGAGGGCTCCAGGGACGGCAGCAGGCTCCCCCCGGGTGGTAATGCAGCTGGAGCTCAGAGCGGCCCAAGCCCCCCCACAGCTCCATGTGGGCGCACGCCTGGAACCCCAGTTCCTGGGGGCTGAGGTAGACGGGGAGGTAGAGTCATCCTGCCCTCTGGGAGCACCAGGTGGTGCCCAAGAAACAGCAGCCGCCTCTGAGGGCACCGACCTGGTACCCTGAACAGACTCCTCTACATCAAATACACGGGGGGAAAAAATCCTGAGGACAGAGGCCTATGGGCTCCCGCCAGCGGTGCCTGCCAATCTCAAGCCCCAGTCTGTTCAGCAAGACAGTGAAGGCCCACGGGGACCTGACTCCACAAGCTACCCAACTCAGGTGGGGGGCACTGTGCATGGCAGGCAGAGAGAAGACACAATGTGCGCTGGGCGTGGTGGCACACACCTGTAATTCCAGTACTTGGGAGGCCGAGACAGGAGGATCACAGGTTCGAGGCCAGCCTCAGCTACTTAGACCCTCAGCAACTTAGTGAGACTGTTTCAGAATAAAAAACTAAAAGGGATGGAGGTGTAGATCAGAGGTAGAATGCCTCTGGGTTCAACCTCCAGTACCAAAAAAAAAAAAAAAGACGCAGTGGGGAAAGCTGCGGAGCCCGCCAGGCAGGCAGTCCCCAGCTCTCCAAGCTCAGCGCCCGCCAGTCCCCGGCTTGCCTGTGTGCTGGGTGCCCACACGCCCGCCCGGCGAGCTCGCCTGCAAGCGCCTCTTTTCCCTGCACACGGGCCTTTGCGCTCCGGCCCTTCCCTCCAGCCTGGCTCTGCCCTAGGGAGCTCCCGCGGCTGAGGGGCTCCCTCCAGCCTGCGCAGTCCTGGTATATGGCTCCCTGCCCACTGCTCACACAACAGGCTCAGACCTGTGCGCCTGAATTGTCCCTTGACTAAGACAGCCTCACCTACTCTGGGAGAAAGAAGCTTCAGGAAGGCAATCTATGGCCAATAAATACCCAATGGATCTGTGCTTCCCCACAGACCGCAAGGAGAAAGGGCCCTTCCAGCTTTGGGGATGGTGAGGGGGACATTCAGCCCAGAGGCTTCAAGGAGGAAGTGACTAAGCTAAGGCAGACCTCAAAGGAACAGGAGGATTGGAAGTCAAGAGGGCCCTGTGGGGGCGGAGGCGCAGATTACAACACCAGACAGATCCTGAGGGCTGATGTAAGAAACAGAGGCAGGACGTGCTGGGGGCTGGAGGGCCGGAGCCTGTGGGCTGTGCAGGAGTAAGGAGCGAGGGGGCGTGGGCACAGGGCTGGCAGCGGGGAGAATAGGGATGGCACGGTGGTGGGAGGCAGACTGTGGGTGCCTGGGAGAAGCCATGGAACTGGGCGTGGTGGCACACACCTGTCATCTCAGTACTTGAGAGGCTGAGACAGGAGGATGGCAAGTTTGAGAACGGCCTCAGCAACGTAGTGAGATGCTCAGCAACTTCGTGAGACCCTGTCCCAAAATAAAAATAAAAATAAAAAGGGCTGGGGGTGTAGCTCAGAGGTAGAATGCCCCTGGGTTCAAGCCCTATAACCCCACACATAACACACACAGGAAAAATTTAAAAAAAAGAAAAGAAAGCAGCCATGTAGGGGGACAGAACATAATGGAATGAGCACAGGTCCTCTCTGGAGAAAGGATTACAGAGGCACCCCTCCATCTTTTATGGTTTTTTGTTTTTCCTTTTGGTGCTGGAGGTTGAATGCCTGGAGGTTGGAGCTCAGAGGTAGGATGCCTGAGTTCAATCCCCAGAAACACGCGCGCGCACACACACACACACACACACACACACACACACTAACAAAAACAAAAACTAAAAAAAGTCAGGCGTGGTGACGCATGCCTGTGATCCCAGTACCTGGGAGGCTGAGACTGGAGGATCACAGGTTCGAGGACAACCTCAGCAAGCAGTGAGACTCTCATCAACCTAGTGAGACCCTATTTCAAAATAAAATTAAATAGGGCTGGGGTGTAGCTTGGCGGGAGAATGCCTTTGGTCCAATTCCCAGTACCAAAAAAAAAAAAAAAAAAAAAGGCTGGAGCTGCAGCTCCGGGGCAGAGCAGCCTGGGTTCGATCTCTCCCCACGAGCATTTCTCTACACTGTGTGCGCTTTACTCACTGAATCTGAATGTAATGCAAGTTGTTTAAAAAACATCACAAGACCCTGCTGACGCTAACTGGCTGAACCTGCCTGGGCTTGGAACGGCTGCAGGACAAGGGAGAGGGCAAGACCTCAGGAAGACCAGGCCCCTCTTTCTGCTTTCGATACTGGGGATGGAACCCAGGGGCATTCTACCTCTGGGTTACACCCCATCCCTTTTTATTTTGAAAGAGGGTCTCCTCAAGTTACTGAGGGTCTCATTAAGTTGCTGAGGCTGCCCTGGAAGCTGTGATCCTCCTGTCTCAGCCTCCCAAGTACTGGGATTACAGGTGTGTGCCACTGCGCCCGGTTCCACGGCCCCCTCTTTGAGAGGGCAATGCACTTGGTACCGAGCACGCGGATGGTGAGGGGTGGCAGGGGAATGCCAAGGGGCCCAAGGGGCCGTTGTGCTGGGGGCAGAGGGGGAAGGCACCGGGCTGCCTGCAGGGAGGCGTGTAAAGGCCTGGGCCAGGCAGGCTGGGGTGAGGGAGTAAAAAGCCCCCCCCCCACACTCTCAGCCTTTCACTTGTAAACGCCTTTCTCCAGTAACCTCAGCAGCCCTGAAGTTCTGCCCAGCTCAGAGGAGAGCGTCCGTTACTGCCGCCCTGGCTGCAGTTCTCTTCTTATGGGGCGACGGTGAAGGCGGGGCTCCCTGGAGGAACACCAGGAAGGAGGACGGTCGGTCTGTCAGCAGGATTTACCCCAAGCAGTGGGGAATTTACTGAGAGAGAGAAAAAAAAAAGGCGACGTGCGGTAGCTCGGGTTTCACAACTCCATTCTTATGCTCATACCCATAATTGAATTTGCAGGGAAAATCCCAGAAACACTTTGTGTGTGGAACTGGGGATTGAACCCAGGGGCATTCTACCTTCGAGCTACACCCCCACCCCCCTTTTTTTTTGTTTTGAAACAGGGTCTCACTAAGTTGCTGAGAGCCTCGCTACATTGCTGAGGCTGTCCTCAAACCTGGGATCCTCCTGTCTCAGCCTCCCGAGTACTGGGATTAGAGGGGTGCACCACCATGCTCAGAAAAACTATTCTGAGCATGTTGTTTGGGGGTGGGTAGCAAGTTCTAAAGAAAAGCCCTGTTAACTACATTTTATAAGTCCTTTTTTTAACCCCCCCAAAAAGGAAAAAAACAAACAAACTTGCCGTAACCTGGAGGTTGGTGGGTTCTTCCCCACGTACACCCCAGGGTGCTCCCTGAGGTTGGGCCTGAGGTAAGGGCGGCTAAAGTCAGACTTAAGGTGACAAAGTTCTGTGTTCTGAGAGAAGACATGAAGACAGATAGAAAGGGGCCGTGAGGGACAGAACAAGAGTGGCTGTGATTCAAAGTCCAGACTCACCCGGATGCGTGGCGCACACCTGTAATCCCCATACCTGGGAGGCTGAGACAGGAGGATCACGGGTTTGAGACCTGCCTCAGAAACTTAGGCCCTCCGCAACTTAGTGAGACCCTGTCTCAAAATAAAAAATAAAACAGGTCTGGGGGTGTGGCTTAGTTAGAATGCTCCTGGGTTGAATCCCCAGTACCAAAAAAAAAAAAAAGTCCAGGCTCAAAATTCACGGTCACCCACTCTGATCACAACAGCACTATTAAATCAACTCTTAGACCTTATCAGTAGGCCATCTGAGTACTTCAACTCTGCGTCACACCTATGTCACACCCTGCCAGTTACATCAATGAAGGATCAAACCCCCACTGTTATGCCAATGTAGTTCAAGTTCAAACAGCAGAACAATGAAACCCCCATAGGGAAATTATTAGGAATTCTCTGTCAAGAACAGAGAAGAAAATAACCCCTAGTAGGTAATAATTAATATCTCCAGTTTCCAACACAAAGGAGGAAAACACCCTCTTAGGTTATGGGTCATGTAACTGAAGGAGAGATTTTTTTTTTTTTTTGGTACTAGAGATTGAACCCAGGGGTATTTTACCTCTGAGCTACACTCTCAGCCCTTTTTATTTTACTTGTTTGTTTTTATTTTGTTGTGTGTGTGGTGCTGGGGATTGAACCCAGGGGCATGCTACCTCCAAGCTACACCCCCAGCCCTATTTTATTTTTTATTTGGAAACAGGGTCTCACTAGGTTGCTGACAGCCTCACTAAGAGACTGGCCTTGACACGGGGATCCTCCTGTTTAAGCCTCCCAAGTACTGGGATTACAAGTGTGCACCACCATGCCCAGCCTTGGACCTTCTTTCAATAAAATCATCTCTGCCTCATGGTGCCAGATCCTTCATGGCACGAGTTGAGGTCTGCCTCCCTTTGGGGGATCCCTTCAGGACCCCCATTCTGGTTGAGGGAGGATGGGAGAAAGATATACCGGATCTCAAAAGATCTCAGTCTCAAAGAATATTTGGAATGCAGAAAATACCCAAGAACCTTTGAAGTGCAAAAGAAGCAAGTGTTGAGCAGCCCGCCCAGCCCTAGTCCTTATCCTGAGCCCTTGCCTGCCCTTGCCTGGAAAGCTTACCTGAGGGAGCCCGGCGTGGTGGACCACGCTTGTAATCTCAGTACTTGGGAGGCCGAGACAGGAGGATCGCAGGTTCGAGGACAGCTTCTGCAACTTACGCTATCATCAACCTAGCGAGACCCTGTTTCAAAATAAAGATTAAAAAGGGCTGGGGGTATAGCTCGGAGGTAGAAAGTCCCTGGGTTCAATCCCCAGTCCTATAAAAACAAATAAACCAAAAACAAAATAAAAAATAAAATGGGGCTGGGGGTGTAGCTCAGAGGTAGAATGGTCCTCGGTGCAATCCCCAGTGCCGCACTGAATGAATAAATAGTAAAGGGCTGGGAATATAGATCTGAAGTAGAGTGCCCGGGCTCAAGGCTCAGTCTCCAGTAACACAGGCAAGCCAAGGACCCCTCTGGTTGAGTTCTCTTTCTCCCTCTGGAAACTTTCTAGACCTTTCTTTTTTGGGGGGAGGGGGTAGTAGTGGGGATTGAACCCAGGGACATTCTACCTCCAAGCTATATCCCCAGCCCTTTTTATTTTTTATTTTATATTTGGGTGTTACTGGAGATTGAACTTTACCTCTGACTACACCCCCTGCCCTACTTTATTTTTTTATTTTGAAACAGAGTCATACTAAATTGCAGAGGGCCTCGCTAAGCTGCCGAGACTGGCCTCGAATTTGCGATTCTCCTGTCTCAGCCTCCCAAGCACTTGGATTACAAGTGTGCGCCACCACGCCCGGCCACCTAGTCCCCTTCTCCTCTCATTTCCCCGAGACCCTCGGGCTCAGAGGTCAGAGGGTCCACTTCCATCCTGACAAAGGGCGCAGATCTGCCTCCTCCCCACCCCTCTCCTGGTTACGTGAAGGTCAGAGAAGCAAACCTAAGAAAAACAGGGGGGCTCTGGGTTACGAGCAGGCAGAATCGAGTCCCTTCCGCTAAGACACCATTGCTCTGGAGACCAGCGGCATGCTGGGAGCACAGGGCCGGCGTGGTGGGCATCCCAGTAGGACTGAGCAGAGCGGACACGGAGGAGGGCCTGGAGGCGTCCCGCTCTATCATGGCGTGGCCAGTGCCTGGACTCAGCAAGCCTGCTCCTGTCCAGAGACACACCGCGCTTGTCTCCGGGTGGGGGACAGGCGCACTGCTACTGCAGCCCCTGCCGGCTCTGCCCATCTCCTCTACTGCCAGGAACACGAGGTGGCCCTGCCACTAGCCCCAGGGAGGCCCCTTCCAGGTCTTGGTGCGGGGCAGTCGGTGTGGCTTCTGGGTCATGGGGGCTAGTGGCAGGGGCTGTTTGTTCAGGTCTCAGGATCTTGTCTGGACCAGCTCCGTGGACGTGAGTGGAGGCTGGGCAGCCCCAACGGGAAATGGGACCCAGGAAACCTCAGTCAACGACGCGGGGAGAGGCCGAGTCCCAGGGCCAGGAGCAAGCGGAACGTGCCTGGACCCAGTGCGGGCAAGACAAGGCGCGATGGCCCTCGCCAGCCAGGCCTGGGCTTCCGTTTCCCGGGTCTCTCCCAGTCCTGCCTCTACTGCCTCCAAGCAGGCCCTGCCTTCCCGGATGAGTGATGGCAGGCAGCCCACTGGGCTTGTCACCCAGCAAGCAGAGGAGAGTGACGTCTCCCTGCGCGGCTCGTTATGACCCAGGAACCCCGGCCAAGTGTCCCAGGTCAAGTGGGATTCAGTTACAACACTTTTGTCATAAGAAGAAAGGGGAAAAGGGTGGACATTTCCCAGGAACTTCATCCTTCAGGAAATTCCCCGCCCGTGCATGCCAAGGGAGCTGGCTGTGGCCTCACTACTTACGCCAAAGGAGGGCAGGGGGGTGCTCTGGGAGGACGTGGGCGCTGTTTGGACAGCATGGTGTCTCCCACCCCGGGTCGCGAACCAGGTTTACCCTGCGCCAGTCTTCAGACCAAACCCATCTCTGCAGGTGCCAGGAAGGTGGGCATGGCTGATCCTGCCAGGGCAAGAGGACTCTGGGAACAGCTCCAGCCAGGCAGCTTTGGGGCAGCAGCTGCAGCTGACCCAGAAACACCCAGCCACGGTGCCGGCGTCCCGGGGTTCACCCTGCACTTGGCACTGTACTCCCTGCCCGGAACGACAGGACCCCAGAGCCACATCTTTGTGTGAATGTGTGTGTGTGTGTGTGTGTGTGTGTGTGTGTGTGATACTGAGGGTTGAACCCCGGGGCATTCTACCTCTGAGCTACACCCCAGACCTATTTTATTTTTTATTTGGAAACAGTCTCACTAAGTTGCTGAGGCTGGCTTCAAACCTGAGATCCTCCTATCTCAGCCTCCCAAGTACTGGGATTACAAGTGTGTACCATCACATCTGGTTTATTTTTTATTTTGAAACAGGGTCAGCTGGGTGTGGTGGTGCACGCCTGTAATCCCAGTATTTGGGAGGCTGAGACAGGAGGATTGCAGATTGGAGGACATCTTCATCAGCCTAGCGAGACCCTGCTTCAAAATAAAAATAAAATAGGGCTGGGGGTGTAGCTCAGAGGTAGAATGTCCCTGGGTTCAATTCCCAGTAACACACACACGCACACACACATACACACACACATACACAAACAAACAAATGGGGAAAGTGGGAACACAGTCCCCCACTAACACAAACTACGGGGTCGAGTTTCCCACATTTGGGGAAATCGCGGGGGTCAGCATCCCAGAGTGCAATGGAGATGCCTCACCCTAGGAAAGCCACCTCCGCTTTGGCGGTATCTCGCCTGCCTGCCAGGTAAGCATCGTGTGTGATTTCTAGAGGGAAGCTCCACTGTGAAGGCCCCCTCGAGAGACAACAAGCCTCCACAAGATACAGCGAAGGCCCACGGCCTCGTAGAGGCGGGACAGAAAGGCTGAGGCAGCTCCTGGGTGCATGGGGATGCCCTTCCAGCCTGCGCCCTGAGGGCATGGTCCAGGTGCTCCACCACAACTGGGCAGACAACAATCATTATTCACAGTGAGTAATGCTGAGGTAGGGCGACTCGTAGGCCGCAGGCCAAGAGCCTGGGCCCAGGGAGGGCCGGCTCGTCTGTTCCCGTCCCCGGGTGATTCCTCCGGAGCGCGGGAGCAGAGGACCGGCCCACGCCCCATCTGAACCGGTCCCAGAGCCCAGCACCAGCGTCACTCGCTAGGTGCCCTTTCTTCGCTGTCCTTGCCAGCAAACAGCGTGACCTCCTGCCCTTGCCCAGGCCGCCCCACCCCAAGGTGGCACCCCGACCTTGGCACAAGCAGAGGACCCGTCCCAAGTTCTGTTCCCAAAGGAAAGCTGACTTCCCAGTGCCTCTGCCCAGGACAGGTCATCAGTCATAAATCCTAGGCAGAAGGAAATGAGAGGGACACATGACCAGCTGCGAGGAAATGAGTCTGTGACAGGATGCCTCTTCCCAGCCCAGGGTCCCGGAAGACCCAGGGCCGAGAGGCCAGAGGCCAGACGTCACAGGCAGGGCTGCCAGGCAGGACACCCCATTCTGCAAATGAAAGTGCGGGGTGGGTGGAGCCCTCAGCAGGGCCGGGATGAGGCCACTGTAGGGTGATGGGGACAGGCTGGCAGCCTCTGGACAGGAACAGGACTTCCTGCTCAGCTGCTGGGAACGTCCGCTGGGCGGAGGGAGGGGCCTCTTCCAGGCTGCCTGAGGCCTGGGAGACACAGCAGAGCCCACTCTCCATTTCCTCAGAACACAAGCCCTGCATCTGCATTGCTAGAGTCCCAGAGAGTGAGTTCAGAGACCTCCTCACAGGAGGAGAGTCATATTTATTCTCATTCATATTCTCTCTCTCTCTCTCTCTCTCTCTCTCGCTGTACTAAGGACTGAACCCAGGGCTTCACACATATAAGGCAAGTGCTCTACCACTGAGCCTCATCCCCAGCCCTTTTTATTTTATTTGGGGACAGGGTCTTGCTAAGTTGTCCAGCCTGGCCTCAAACTTGAAATCCTCCTGCCTCAGCCTCCCGAGAAGCTGGGGTTAAAGGCGTGAGCCTTTGTGCTGTGCAGTTCTCTTACGCTCTGTCCTAACCTTGAGATTGGACCCTGAGTGGCCCTGGCTCCTGCTCCTGGTACTGAGGACCCGGTGGGAACCAGGAGGCCACAGCACCGTAGGCTGGGTGGGGAAGGGATGGGGCTGGAATGAGAACAGGAAAGCGGGGCCTTTTATCCTGCGCACATGCTGCAGGAGGCGTCTCAGATGGCCTGCCCCACGCTTTGTCTGCTGAGGGAAGCAGCAAGGGGCTGTGGGTGAACCCTTGACGGAGTGCTCCCTGCCCGCTGCCCTCCTCTCCGGCTTCCCGCTGCCAGTGGAGCCGCGGGAAAGAACCGCAGGGACTCTCCCTGCTCTTCCAGCGGGGACCCGAGACACTGACCCTAGGGGGATCTGGACAGGAAACACCCGTGCTGTCCCTGACCCAGAGAGTGACAGGAATCTCCATGCATGTGTGGGAGTCTAGGCCTGGACGCGTGATCGTGCGCAGCAGCAGGTGGGCCGCGACAGGAAGCAAGTGAAACTGGGCCATCTTCACAGAGCAATGGCTTCCTCAAAAGCCATTTCCTCAAAAGCCAACGCTTCCCCCTTCCCTTTCTCACTCAGTTGTCTTCTAGAGTGTCGGCCATGCCGGAGCCTGGGAGCAGTGCCCTGCCGCATTTCCCAGGAAGCTCAGAGCACGATGCTACCACCCACGACTGAAGAACAGGGATGTGCGCTCTGGGATCCAAGGTGTCTGGACACCTAGGCCCAAAGTTGATCCCTCTCTCTCTCCCTCCCTCCCTCCCTCCTTCCCTTCCTACCTTTTTCAGTACTGGGGACTGAACCCAAGAACATTTTACCTCCAAGCTACACCTCCAGCCCTTTTTATTTTTTACTTTGAAACAGGGTTTTGCTTAGTTTCTGAGGGTCTCGCTAAGTTGCTGAGGCTAGCCTCGAACCTGTGATCCTCCTATCTTAGCCTCCCAAGTACTGAGATTACAGGCGTATGCCACCATACCCAGACAAATTTATTTATTTGTTTAGTGGTACTGGGGATTGAATCTAGGCGTGTTCTACCTCTGAGATACATCACTAGACCTTTTTTTATTTTGAAACAGGGTCTTGCTAAATTGCTGAGGCTGGCTTTGAACCTGAGATCCTCCTGTCTCTGCCTCTCAAGTACTGAGATTACAGGTATGCACCACCATGCCGGGTTCTCCCCCTTTCTTTGTAAGAGTGTCCCAGCCTCAGCCAGGCATGGTGGTACAGGCCTGTAATCCCAGTACATGGGAGGCTGAGGCAGGATTGCAGATTTGAGGCCAGCCTCAGCAATTTAGTGAGGCCCTCAACAACTCAGTGAGAACCTTTTTCCAAAATATAAAAAATAAAAATAAATAAATAAAATAGGGTTGGGAGTATACCTCAGAGGTAGAGCAGACCCTGGGTTCAATCCCGTCACACACACACACACACACACACACACACACACACACACACACACAAGTTGTTCTATGTCAATGTCTTCAGTGTTGACTCCAGGAGAGGACACGTGACCTGGGCTGGCCAGTCACCCTAGGTCAGGCTGGCCACATGATTGGCTTATTGATGGACATGTGACCCAACCAAACCAATGAGATTGGACTCTGGGACTTTGGTTGGGCCTCTAGGACGGAAGCGCTTTCTCTGCCCCTGACGTGGGGGCTGAGGAAAGGAGGTTGGCCTGGAGTTGCACACAAGCAGGAGGGGAGGGCCTGCCTGGGAATGCTCCATGGGGCAGAGCCGGGAGGCCGAGAGAGGACCCAAGGTTTCATGACACTGTCCAGCCCTTGGATGCAGCTAAGCTTGATGAACTGTCCCAGAACTATCAGGGTTTGTGTTTCTGTCACTAAAAAGACTTGGCAAAGACAGGAGAAGGGACAGAGGAGCTGAGGAGGCAGCCAGCCGAGAGCTGTGGAGAAGGTTCTGGAGGGGCGGGGAGGCCCAAGCTGCTTAGTTTCAGTGGGAGCCGGGCAGTGCGGTGGAGATGGACTCCGGACCTCGCCTCACAGGCGCCTCTGTCTAGGTGCACAACCACAGATCGAGGGACCGACTGCGACGGCCTCGGGGATCCAAGGACAGGAGAGGCAGGCTGGGCACTGCAGGGAGCAGGACCGGCAGGAGCAAGGCCTGGCACCGGATGGAGGGTTCCTGGGAAAGACGTCCATTGCTTGGACTCAACCGAGTGGCCTGACTGGCCAGCGATAGTGTCATGGATGAAACAGGGCCAGCTGGCCGGTGCTCTGGATGGCAGGATTTGAGAATGATGTGATAGGTTGGAGCGGAAGGAAGACAATCCCCAGAGCCATCCAGGGCGACTTAAAGGAACAAATATCTCAAGTAGAGTATTAAGTCAGAAGCTTAGAGAAAGACCAGGGAGAGAGACCCCACGGTGTCTCCCGGAGGACAGGCTGGGCTGCGCGAGGCAGAGAGCAGGCCCTGATGTGGCCAAGGCTCCCGCTGGCAGGGCCTGAGTGAAAGCTGCCTGAAGCCGGCCAGTGGCGCACACCTGTAATCCCAGTACTTGGGAGGCTGAGACAGGAGGATCCCAGGTTTGAGGCCAGCCTCTGTAACTTAGGCCCTCAGCGACTTAGTGAGACCCTGTTTCAAAATAAAAAAATAAGCCGGGCGTGGTGGCGCACGCTTGTAATCCCAGTACCTGGGAGGCAGAGACCAGAGGATCCGGGTTCGCAGCCAGCCTCAGCTACTTAGTGAGGCCCTCCGCAACTTAGTGAGATCCTGTTTCAAAATAAAAGGATAAAATATGGCTGGGGGTGTAGCTCGGAGGTAGAATGCCCCTGGGTTCAACCCCCGTCTGCTACTCCTCATTTTAGGAAGTAAGACAGAACCAACCACAGACTGGCTGGGGAAGGAACTCAGGAGTCCTGAATGTCTATTTTCAGTTCCTCCCAGCCTCGACCCCCCCCCCCCCCCCCCCCCCCCCCCCCCCCCGGGCCTGACCCGTCCCCAGCGCGGTGGGCGGGGTCTCCCCTGGTGCTGGAGGGGCTCAGAAAGGATCTGCACTTCCAAGTGAGAACAGAGAGACCATGGGGGAGGGGAAGCCCAGACTCCACTGGGATGGGAGGGGACACAGGACCAGAGGCCTGTGCTCCAGCCAAGTCTGAGGAACATATGTCCCCTTGCACGGGGAGGGTGCCCGTGACAGAGGGCACAGGCCAGCACCAGTGGCCACAGGACTGGGGCACCTTCCCCGCCTGCACCTGGTCCCTCCCCACCACAACCTCCTATTAGGGCGGCTCTTGGCAGGGCCACTGGGCACAGGGACAGACAGCTGCTGCCTGCAGTTGCAGCAGCCGGAGCAAAAGCAGTCAAACTTGTTTGCCAACTCTCTCAACACACGGCACACCACGAGGATTTACAGGAGATGCACATGCAGGCTCACACACACACACACACACACACACACACACACACACACACAGCACTGGCACCCTCTGCAGAAGTCAGGCAACACACGGAACTGAGCTGGACAGAGTCTGCGCACCAGGGCGTGGCTTGCCCCAGAGCCACCCCCCATAAAGTTACTTTTTTTTTTGTACTGGGGATTGAACCCAGGCTCATTCTACCTCTGAGCTATACCCCCAGCCCTATTTTACTTTATTTATTTCTTTTGAAACAGGGTCTCACTACATTGTGGAGGGCCTCACTAAGTAGCTGAGGCTGGCCATGAACCCGTGATCCTCCTGTCTCAGCCTCCCAAGTACTGGGATTACAAGTGTGTGCCACCACACCTGGCTCCCCATTCCTTTTTATGTATTTATTTGTTTATTTTGTGGTACTAGGGATTGAACCCAGAGGCATTCTACCTCCGAGCTACACCCCAGCCCTAATTTTTATTCCTTATTTTGAAACAGGGTCTCATAAGTTGTGGAGGGCCTCGCTAAGTAGCTAAAGCTGGCTGCGAACCTGTGATCCTCTTGTCTTAGCCTCCTCCCCATCCCTTTTAAAACTTTTTAGTGCCAGGCATGGTGGCGCACACCTGTAATCCCAGTACGTGAGAGGCTGAGACGGGAGGCTGAGACAGGAGGATTGCAGGTTCGAGGACAGCCTCAGCAGCATAGCAAGACTCTTAGCAACCTAGCAAGACTCTGTTTCCAAACAAAAAATAAAAGGGGCTGGGGGGTAGCTTGGAGGTAGAATGCCTCTGGGTTCAATCCCCAGTACCAAAAAAAAAAAAAAAGACAAACCCAATTTATTCGTTCGTTCATTCATTCATCTATCTTGCAGCAAAAGCAGGGTACACTGCTGAGACATGCTGTGCCCGGGGTCCAGCTAGACTGCCAGCTATGTGAAGGACCATGGAGGAGCCAGGCTGTGTTCTGGGAGGAGGCTGGGCAGTGCCTGAGGGGAGAGAGGAGGTGGGAAGACCAGGGGAGAAGAGAGAAGAGGCAGAAGTGTTTATTTGTAGGACTGGAGAAGGGCTGTGACCCTCCTTGTAGGGCAGGAAATCTCCCAGACAGGAGCAGTGGGGAGGGGTGGGGGGGGAGGCCCAGCATGGCAGCTGCTAGGGCTGGAACAGCATCCATTTCCTCCACCCTGGGTCGCCTGGGGATGACCTTGCTCTGGCCTCAGTTTCCCCACTGCACGAAGGGGCAGAAAGGCCAAGACTTTGAGCTCTGGGGATGAAAGGCTCAGCCCTGGCCCAGACCACCACTCCCTGTAAAACAGGGCGGACGACGCCGGCAGCTCTTTCTGGCTGGTGAGTAGCCCCATCTCATCTTTGAAGATGAAACAGGCTCAGGCCTAATGAGGAGTCATCCCACTGAGGTGGGAGCGAAGCCAGTCACCTGCCCCGCCCGGCCCCTCCTCGTCAGAAGAGCACCCAGCCAGGGGGCAGAGTGGCCCATCTCAGCGCCCGCTGGCTCACCCGCCCATCCCTCCCCATCCCAGGCCAGGGTGAAGGGGGCCTGGCAGGCCCTGCGGGGGGCCGGGCTGCAGTGGAGGGGTTCTGAGAACTTCCGCTGTCCCTCTTTGCTTTGGGGGCCACTCTGCCAAGCCAGGTAGGCCCCTCTGAGCTTCCAGGCCAAACCTGTCATTTCTAACATGGTGGCCAGCCCGGGGGTGCTTTGGCGGTTCTTCCTCCTGTGTGAGAGCAGCCCTTAAAATAAAGGATGCCCTCAGGCCAGTTCATCCCCTCGCTCCCAGGCTGTTGGACACCCTCTGCCACCAGGCAGGCTTAGAAACACAGTGAGCCAAGGGAGACCTGGGTTTTGGCAGGAACCCGCCTTGGCCGGGTGAGGTGGTGGGCCGGCCCAGGTGCCCGGAGGCCACACTCCACTCAGTCCCACCAGAGCAGCCTCTTCTTTTTTTTCTCACCATGGTCGTCCCTCCTTCCCCAACCCCTAGGCCTCCGGTGTCTATTCAGACAGACCACCCAGGGGCTAGCCCTGCCGGCTTCCTACCAGCCCCACAACCAGCCTCTGTGCCCAGCTGTTTCCTAGCAAATACTTGGCAAAGGAGAAAGGGCACGTGGACAGACGGCTTGCCCTCTCCTGGGAGGCTGCAGCCTCGTAAATGCACTAATATTAGGCGCGACGGAAAGATAACCTTCCCCGCATGTTCTGGAAGGCGAGCGTGCACCTGGGGATTATCATATCTTCTTAATGGTTCAGTTGTGTTCATTAAGTAATTAATTCATTTATCTGATTTGCAGAGTGATGCCCAAAGGTTGGACTTCTGCAGCATCAACATCCAACCCCTGAGCAAGGTTCTGGAATGACTGCCTCAATTAGTAAGATCCCTCCCTCCCTCCCTTCCCAGTTATTTATTTATTTATTTTTGTGGTATTGGGGATGGAACCCAGGGGCATTCTACCTCTGAGCTGCACCCCCCGTCCTATTTGCTAAGGCTGGCCTTAAACCTGTGATCTCCTGTCTCAGCCTCCCAAGTACTGGGATTCCAGGCTACACCAGCACTCCAGGCTTCCTGCCTCAATTCTTGGCCTCTCTTCATCCCGAGTATCCAGGGATAGGAGATCCCTGCGCCCCAGGGAGCTGGGCCTGGTGTGCCCACCCTGAAGCCCCCCAACCCGCTGCCATCCCTGCTCTGACCCACAGGCCTCGCGGTCCTGACCCTCCTGCCCTGGGGTACTTTGTCGCCCTTGCCTTCCGCCACAGCTTGGCTTTTAGGAAAGCTGGGTGACCGTCTGGAAAGTTAATTAGGAGGAACTGGGGGGAGGCCAAAGACTTAGCCTCAGTGACAATCACGGAAAATGAATGGGATGGCTGGGCCAGCTCTGCCTGCACCAAAGCACAAGAGGGTGCCTCTCACATCTGCCCACCCCTGGTCTTCCGGATGTGCTTCCACCATGGCATCTCGCCCCCAGCCCTCCCCCACTGTGCTGTAAGGCTGAGAGGCCCATGGCTGAACAGCGCGTCAGGCTACAGAGCAGGCCGCGGGCACCCTGCAGGGCCACCTCAGCCTGCACGCCTGCGCACATGCCTTCCCGGTGCCTACCTGCGAGGTGCGGGCACGGGCTCCAAGTACAGGCTTTGGAGAGACGCTGGGGCCTCCTCTCCACACAGGGAGGCAGCCTGCTGGCCTCTGGCCTGGCCTGACCCGGGTGTGGTGCCCTGTGGATGCGCACAGGTGCGGGGCGCTCACCTGGTGGTCTAGCTCGGCACTGGCCTTCGGCTGTGGCTTCTGGCCCGGTGGCAAGGGCCCAGAGCCCAGGTGCTGCGCGAGGGAGGACGGCCTCATGAGGCTCAGGAGCCGGCTGAGCAAGGGCAGCTGGGGAGGAGAGGGAGGCGTCACTCAGGCGGCCGCCACGGAGGAGCGCAGGGCGCTCTGGGGACAGCCTCCCCTGGGGGTAGGGGGTCGGAGGACCTGAGTCCACCTCGCACATGTTGGCTCTGTGGCCTCTCAGACTCTGAGCATCTTCATCTTAAAACCAACTACAGACCATCTTCCCAGGAGAGGAGGCTCTCTCTCTCTCTCTCTCTCTCTCTCTCTCTCTCTCACACACACACACACACACACACACACTCACATGCCCCGGCACAGGGTGAGCCCTACTTTTTTTTTCTTTTCTTTTGGGTACTGGGAATTGAACCCTGGGGTATTCTACCTCTGAGCTACATCCCCAGCTCTAATTATTTATTTTTATTTTACTTTTTGTGGTACTGGAGATTGAACCCAGGGGCATTCTACCTCTGAGCTACACCCCCAGTCCTTTATTTTATTGGTACTGGGAATTGAACCCAGAGGCATTCTACCTCCAAGCTACATTCCCAGACTGATTTTATTTCTTTTCTTTTTTTTTTTTGGCGGTACCAGGGATTGAACCCAGGGGCGTTCTACCTCCGCGCTACACCCCCGGCCCTATTTTTTATACTTTATTTTGAAACTGGGTCTCACGAAGTTGCGGAGGACCTCACTAAGCAGAGAGAAAGAGAGAGACAGAGACAGAGAGAGAGAGAGAGAGAGAGAGAGAGAGCTGAGGCAGGCTGTGAACCCGGATCCTCCAGTCTCTGCCTCCCAAAGTACTGGGATTACAAGCATGCGCCACCACGCCCGGCCTGATTTTATTTCTTAATTGGAAACAGGGTCTCATTAGGTTGCCGAAAGCCTCACTAAATTGCTGAGGCTGTCCTTGAACCAGTGATCCTCCTGTCTCAGACTCCCAAGTACTAGGATTTTTTTTTTTTTTTTTTTTTTTTTGCGGTACCAGGGATTGAACCCAGGGGCGTTCTACCTCCGAGCTACACCACCGGCCTTATTTTTTATACTTTATTTTGAAA
>PVJS01014893.1:29264-39791 GCA_004027185.1 Glis glis | reverse complement strand
TCTGTGGTATTAGGGATTGAACCCAGGGCCACTCATTCTGCCTCTGAGCTAAACCCTCAGCCCTATTTTATTTTTATTTATTTATTAAATAAATTGATTTTATTTATTTTTACTTATTTATTAAATAAATTGATTTCTTTTTTTTTTTTTTTTTGCGGTACCTCCGCGCTACGCCCCCGGCCCTATTTTTTTTATGCTTTATTTTTGAAACCAGGTCTCACGAAGTTGCGGAGGGCCTCGCTAGGTAGAGAGAGAGAGAGAGAGACAGACAGACAGAGAGAGAGAGACAGAGAGAGGAGAGAGGCGAGAGAGAGAGATAGATCAATCGATCAATCGCTCGATCGCGCGTGCGCGGTTGGCCGCGAACCCGGATCATCCGGTCTCCGCCTCCCAAAATACTGGGATTACAAGTGTGCGCCACCACGCCCGGCTAAATAAATTGATTTCTTAATGTCATAAACTCTAAGCCGGTTTTACCTCTTCCTCATTCCTCTGCAGCAGGTTCATTCTGGCTAGTAGAAATGATGAAGATCAGTTGAGTTCTGGACTTCTCTACTCTCCATTCCCAGGCCCATATCCCCGGCAAGCCTGGCTGACTTTTTGTTTGTTTTGGGGGTACTGGAGATTGAACCCATGGGTATTCTACCTCTGAGCCATACCCCCCAGCACTTTTTATTTTATTCTTGAAACAGGATATCATTAAGTTGCTGTGGGTCTCCTTAAGTTACTAAGGCTGGCCTCAACCTTGTGATCCTCCTGTCTTAGCTTCCTTAGCTGGGATTACAGGTGTGTACTATCACACCTGGCCTGGCTTTTTGGCTCTGGCTATGGAGGGGGTGGAGGGCTTCCCAGTGCATAGAGAGTGCATCTCTCTGCTTCCTCATTGCTCACAAGGTAGAACAGCATGTTTTCTTCTGCTTTTGGAAGAAAAGAGGGATCAGGGATATTTAGGCTGGAACTGAAAAGACCAAAAGTGATATGGTGGGCCGAATTAGGATCAATGACTAAAAATTACAGAGGAACAGATTTCATTTCATGATAAAGAACTCACTAGCAATGGGTACTGCTGCCACGGAAATGGGCTGAAATGGGCTGCATTTGGAGGGGCCCAGTTCTCTATCTTGAAGGTGCTCAAGCAGGGAAGACAATCTCACTTATCAAGATTCACTATTAGAAGGAAGTTCAAGAGACCGGGGGATCCGGGTTCGCGGCCAGCCTCAGCTACTTAGTGATGCCCTCTGCAACTTCGTGAGACCCGGTTTCAAAATAAAGTATAAAAAATAGGGCTGGGGGTGTAGCTTGGAGGTAGAACGCCCCTGGGTTCAATCCCTGGTACCGCAAAAAAAAAAAAGAAGAAGGAAGTTCAATTCCAGGGCTTTTTGCTAACCCTGAGATTCTGAAATGCTACCATGAGTCCTGGACCCTCCAAATAGGCAGGCAGAGGAGTGTGGGAGAGGTTTAAGAAGCCTAAGTATGCTTCCAAGTAAGCCTCAGAACTGGCCCGCTCTGATATGCTGTGTGATATGTTGTTTGCCATTCGGGGCTTCATGTTTATCAGTCCTATACTCATATTATACATAATTAGCCTCCCAACTACCCTGAAAGACAGGAATACCATCATCCCTACTTTTCAGATGAGAAAACAAAAGTCAAGAAAAGCCATACATCCTAGAGCGGGGATGACACTGGGATTCTTTCCCCCATGCTCTATTACCACACAGAACTCTGGCCAAGATTAGATGAAGTGATACATGAAAAGCTCTTGGGGCAAAACTGGAGCAGTCCAAGGGGAAATGGTTGGGCCTGAAGCATATTATTAAAAAGGGAGCCAGGCGTGGTGGCGCATGCTTGTAATCCCAGTACTTGGGAGACTGAGACAGGAGGAGCGCAGGTTCACGGCCAGCCTCAGCTACTTAGTGAGGCCCTGTTTCAAAATAAAGAATAAAAAATAGGGCTGGGAGGGTAGCCCAGAGGTAGAATGTCCCTGGGTTCAATCCCCGGTACCCCCAAAAAATTAAAAAATAAAATAAAAAGGGAGCTGGGCATGGTGGCACACACTTGTAATCCCAATACTTGGGAGGCTGAGACAGAAGTATTGTAGGTTCGCGGCCAGCCTCAGCAACTTAGTGAGGCCCTGTTTCGAAATTTAAAACAAAGAATAAAAAATAGGACTGGGGGTGTAGCTCAGAGGTAGAATGCCCCTGGGTTCCATCCCCAGTACCACACAAAAAAATAAATAAATAAAAAGGGATATACAAGCTGGCCGTGAAGGTGCATGCCCATAATCCCAGTACTTGGGAGGCTGAGATGGGAGGATCGCAGTTTCGAGGACAGCCTCAGCAAGCAGTGAGATTTTCATTAACCTAGCAAGACCCTGTTTCAAAATAAAAATAAAATAGGGCTGGGAGTGTAGCTTAGAGGTAGAATGCCCCTGGGTTCAATCCCAGTACCACAAAAAAAGGGGGGGATACTTATTAAATGTGGCTATTTTTAGACACAGAGCCACTTTGAATTCTTTTATTTATTTATTTATTTTTACACTTTGATTTTTGTTTTGTTTTGTTATTTTGGTACTGGGATTGAATCCAGGGGCATTCAACCTCCAAGCCACACCTCCCAGCTCTATTTTATTTTTCATTTTGAAATGGGGTTTTACTAAGTTGCTGAGGCTGGCCTTGAACCTGCAATCCTCCTGTCTCAACCTCCCATATACTAGGATTATAGGTGTGCTCCACCACACCTGACTTTTTTTACACTTTGGAAGTAGGAAAAACTTCTGTGAGCTATCACCAGGATATTGCTGTCCAGAACTCGCTTGAATGCCCTCAGGGTCCGATTTTCCAGCTCTGTAAGAAGTAGAGTGTTTCTAATACTTGTGCTCTCAACCATGTGTGTGCCCACTTGTTTTGTTACGCTCTGTGTTACAGTTCTCAGCAGCAGGTGGCAAACTCCTTGACATCATCTTCCACACTGGTGGAGATCCTGGAAGCCATGAAGCACCCCTCGTAAGTGGCTCGTCACATGTATGGTACAGGGGCAGGAGGCTCCTGCACATACTGTCTATACCACAGCAGTGCTTAGGCTGAGTGATTGGATGGATTTTTTTTTTTTTTTTTGCGGTACTGGGGGTTGAACCCAGGGGCGTTTTACCTCCGAGCTACACCCCCGGCCATATTTTTGTACTTTATTTTGAAACTGGTCTCACAAAGTTGCGGAGGGCCTCACTGAGTAGCTGAGGCTGGCCATGAACCCGGGTCCTCCGGTCTCAGCCTCCCAAGTACTGGAATTACAAGCGTGCACCACTACGCCCAGCTGATTGGGTGGATTTTTACCTGACTGTTCTGTTTATCAGCTGTGGACCACGAGCAAGTTACTTGACTTCTCTGAGCTTCTGTTACCTTGTTCATATAATGGGTATGAACCTTCTTTTGTCCTGCTGTGGGGATTTCTCTCAGTCTAGGAATTGTGTAGAGAAATTACTTTATTGGGGTCCCCACTTCAGGTAGTAAGTGCTTTGGCAGGAGTCCCATCTTTCTTTTCTCTCTGCTCATTGCCACTGGGCACATACCCTGCTCGCTGCGTTGGAACCAGGACAGGAGTGCAGCTGCTCTCTGAACAGAAGGGCTTGTCGCCGTGCTGTTTCATCAGCGCGGAGGTGGTGCACTGGCTGATGAACAACGTGGACGGGGTGCAGACACAGGCCATGGCCATCGACATCATGCAGGTGAGACGCGAGGCAGGCCCCAGAGCTGTTGGCTCAAGTCCCCATGAAACCAGGTCTGTCTCAGCAGGGATCGCCGTTTCCAGTAGTGAGATCTGCAGGTTGGGGTGAGGCTCTATTTATTATTCATTTACTTATTTGTTTGTTACTGGGGATTAAACCCAGGGGTGTTCTACCTCCATGTTACATCCCCAGCCCATTTTTTTTTTAATTTTGAAACAGGGTCTCACTGTTGCTGAGGTTGGCCTTCCAACCTGCGATCCTCCTGTTTCAGCCTCCCAAGTACTGGGATTACAGGCATACACCACCATGCCCAGCTCCATTTATTTATTTATTTATTTATGTTTTATCTACTGGGAATAGAACCCAGGGACATTCTACTTTGAGCTATACCCCTTGCCCTTTTTTATTTTTTTATTTTGAATCAGGGTCTTGCTATGTTGCTGAGCCTGTCCTTGAATCTGCAATCCTCCTGTTTCATCTTCCCAAGTACTGGGATTATAGGCATGCACCACCGCACCTGGTGGAAGATCTGTTTAAATAAGGGAAAGGATATCTGGAATTGATGAAAGGACAGGTTTTACTTTGAAATATACTTTACCTTAATTTTAAAGTCTGGCAGAATTTATCATCTGAACTGAAATGCTCTGGACAGAATCTGTGCACTTTTGAACCTCAGAAAAATTTCTGTGAACGATTTTCAGAGAATGCTGTTCCTCTGACCTCAAGCCCCCATTTTATCCTGATGAATGTCTGTTTATCCAAGACCCAAAGTTGAATTCAAGGCTCTGCCCCAGGGGCCTTTAGTGCCCTATACTGCTTTGTCAGAGGCTTTAGCACACCAGAATGAAGAATCTGTCTTTATCTCATTTGTCTCCTGCCTAGAAAGGGGGCCACCTCTTACTGTCCATTCGTGTATCACCAGTGCCTGGCATGTTGCTTGGCACATGGTAGGCACTTAGCAGACACTTGCTGAAATTAACTAGACTTTCCAGAACTAGAATTAAACATGAGAGGAGAGGAATGGGTAAGGTTGAGTTGAGCCAGTTCAGTGCCACCCTGTCCATGTGGAGATCCCTGCTAGAAATTGGTACAATTTAGCCGGGCGTGGTGGCGCACGCTTGTAATCCCAGTACTTTGGGAGGCGGAGACCGGAGGATCTGGGTTCGCGGCCAGCCTCAGCTCGCTCTCTCTCTCTCTCTCTCTCTCTCTCCCTCTCTCCCTGTCTCTCTCTCTCTCTACTTAGTGAGGCCCTCCGCAACTTCGTGAGACCCGGTTTCCAAATAAGGTATAAAAAAAATAGGGCCGGAGGTGTAGCGCGGAGGTAGAACGCCCCTGGGTTCAACCCCCGGTACCGCAAAAAAAAAAAAAAAAAAAGAAATTGGTACAATTTGTTGACCAGCCAGTTTTCATCTCTGAAATATAAAATGGATAATTAATTTGAATAAGCACGTGATCCTGAATTCTCTCTTTGAGGGTCTCAATGTACAATTTTGTATAGCCTTTCCCTGATCCCTTGGTATACACCCATCTCCCTGAGAACACTGTGTCCTCGTTCATGCAGTGAAATGCTACTGTAGCAGGTTAAAATTAATTGAACTGGAGGAATACATAATAACATGGATGAACTGTCAGAAGCAAGTTGGTAAAACCAGTTTATTTTATTTTATTTTTGTGGTACCGGGGATTGAACCCAGGGGCGTTCTACCTCCGTGCTACACCCCCGGCCTGTTTTTTTATACTTTATTTTGAAACCGGGTCTCACGAACTTGCGGAGGGCCTCCTAGGTAGAGAGAGAGAGAGAGAGAGAGAGAGAGAGAGAGACAGGGAGAGAGAAAGAGAGAGCTGAGGCTGGCCGCGAACCTGGATCCTCCGGTCTCTGCCTCCCAAAGTACTGGGATTACAAGCATGTGCCACCATGCCCGGCTCAGTTTATAAAATGATACAATATAGCCAGGTGTGGTGGCACACCCTCCTAATCCCAGTATTTGGGAGGCTGACACAGGAGGATCGCAGGTTCATGGCCAGCCTCGGTGACTTAGCAAGGCCCTCCGCAACTTAGTGAGACCCTGTTTCAAAATAAAAAATAAAATAGGGCTGGGGGTGACGCTCAGAGGTAGAATGCCCCAGGGTTCCATCCCCAGTACTGCAGAAAACAACATAAAATGATAGAGTATTATGCAATTTATTGATTGATTGATTGCGGTACTGGGGATGGAACCCAGGGGCATTCTACCTCCAAGCTACACCTCCAGCCCTGCTTTTTAATCTTTTTATTTTTTTAATTTTTATTTTATTTATTTATTTGTGTGTGTGTGTGTGTGTGTGTGTGTGTGTGTGTGGTACTGGGGGTGGAACCCAGGGGCATTCTACCTCTGAGCTACACCCCTGGCCCTATTTTTTAGTCTTTTTTTTTTTTTTTTGAAACAGGGCCTCACTAAGTTGCTGAGGCTGGCCTCGAACCTGCGATCCTCCTGTCTCAGCTTCCCAAATACTGGGATTACAGGTGTGCACCACCACGCCCACCTTTAGATTACTTATAATACCTAATCTAACATAATAGCTGTTATACTGTATTATTTAGGGAATAATGACAAGAAAAATGTCTGTACATGTTCAGTAAAGATGCAATGTTCCCAAATAATTTTGATGCATGGTTGGTTGAATCCACAGATACAGATGGCTGCCTGAATATATAACGTTCAAGACCATCTCTCATTTCAGGCATCCTTGGGGATCTTGGAAAATATCTCTGTCAGATAAAGCAGGGCGACTATATAGCAAAATGTTAAATTTGTTAAAACTAGATGGTGGTTTGTGTGGATTTTCTTTATGCTTTTCTGTGTGTTTGAAATATTTGATGACATATATTACATTCTATGCTGTAACTCATACCAGACACAACTTCATGTCTAGTGGGTGGGTGGAGGGTAGGGTCTCCTCAGTGCTCCTGTCACTCCTGTGGCTCTAGTGCACAACCTAAGGCTGTCCCTGCAGGAATTTCAGAATTTCTTGTCTCTCCTAGAAAATGCTGGAGGAGCAGCTCATCACGCATGCGTCTGGTGAAGCCTGGCGAACCTTCATCTATGGCTTCTATTTCTACAAGATAGTAATGGACAAAGAGCCCGACCGAGGTCAGAGCCAAGGCGAATGCAGTGGCCCACAGGGGCGGGCATTTTTCCTGGTGACTTGCTCTTTCACATGACAGTGCTTCTTGAGCCCCTTGTGTGACTCTGTATTCTCAGTTGACAGATCTGTCAACTTCTTTGAGCATTTGTACTGAATTTAAGCATACCCATAGTGACGAGGGTTTCTTATGCAACAGTATGTTCTTGTTGAGGACAATGTGGGTGACAGATAAACCTAAAAGAGACCAAGGACCCGGTGTGAGAAATTCAAATTCCCATGGGTCAGGTTTTGGTAGCTGTCGTGTGTGTGTGTGTGTGTGTGTGTGTGTGTGTGTGTGTGTTTTACTGGAGATTGAACACAGGGACATTCTACCTCCAAGCTACACCCCCAGCCCTATTTTATTTTTTATTTTGAAATAGGGTCTCACTAAGTTGCCAAGGGCCTCACTAAGCAGCTGAGGGTGGCCTGGAACCTGCGAACCTCCTGTCTCAGCCTCCCAAGTACTGGGATTATAGCTGTGCACCACCATGCCTGACCGGTAGTTGTCTTTAATTATACTTCCCTACTCCCACTCACCCCCACCCAGCACAGGTGGCTCTAATGATAACACGATGGACTCTAATCTCTGATTTATGACACTTTTCATGTCCTGAGTTGCCAGGCTCCATTTCTTCCCCCCAAAAAAACTATCAAGTTCTAAGCAGTTTTCCAAGATAAAGTTTTAAGTATCATCATCCTTCTCCCCCAGTATACAAAAATTCATGGGTACTCAAATCCCTGATTTTTTTTTTTTTTTTTTTGCAGTACTGGGGATTGAACCCAGGGGCATTCTACTTCGGAGCTATATCCCCAGCCCGATTTTTTGTTCTTTATTTTTTGAAACAGGATCTCACTAAGTTGCGGAGGGCCCCACTAAGTAGCTGAGGCTGGCCACAAACCCGGATCCTCCAGTCTCAGCCTCCCAAGTACTGGGATTACAAGCGTGCGCCACCACACCCGGCTATCCCTTATATAAAAGGGCATAGTATTGGCATATAACCTGTGCACATCCTTCTGTATACTTTAAATCCCCTCTAGAATACTTATAATACCTAATCCAATGTAACTGCTCTATATTGTTTAGGGAATAATGACAAGAAATAAGTCTGTTCAGTATAGAAGCAGTCATGTAATCCCAGTACTTGGGAGGCTGAGACAGGAGGATCATAGGTTCAAGGCCAGCCTCAGCAACTTAGTGAGACCCTGTTTCAAAATTAAACAAACAAATAAAACAGGGTTGGTTATAGCTCAGAGGTAGAATCTTCCATGGGTTCAATCCCCAGTACCACCAAAAGAAAAAGAAAAAAAAGATATGTTCACCCAGTATGGAACAGTTTCTTTTTTCTGATTTTTCGTTTGTTTGTTTGGTGTGGTACTAGGTATTGAACCCAGAGGCATTCTGCCTCTGAGCTACACCCCCAGCACTATTTTTTTTTTTTTTTGCGGTACCGGGGATTGAACACAGGGGCGTTCTACCTCCGCGCTACGCCCCGGCCCTATTTTTTATACTTTATTTTGAAACCAGGTCTTACGAAGTTGCAGAGGGCCTCACTAAGTAGAGAGAGAGAGAGACAGAGAGAGAGCTGAGGCTGGCCGCGAACCCGGATCCTCTGGTCTCTGCCTCCCAAAGTACTGGGATTACAATACTGGGATTACAAGCGTGTGCCACCACGCCCAGCCCAGCCCATTTTTTATTTTTAGTGTGAAACAGGATCTCACTAGGTTGTTGAGGATCTTGCTAAGTTGTTGAGACTAACCTTGAACCTGCAATCCTCTTGTCTCGACCTCCTGAGTACTAGAATGATGGGCGTGCACCACCATGCCAGCTCTGGCTTCTTTTACTGACCATGTACATATGTTCTCAAGGTTCATCCCTGTGGTAGCTTGTATCAGTGAGAACATAAGCATTGCTGCTGAGAGTCCTTCTCCCTCTGCTTTCCCAGTGGCCATCCAGCAGCCCGCTGTCACTTGGCACACGGCAGGGGTGGACGACTTTGCCAGCTTCCAGCGCAAGTGGTTTGAAGTGGCCTTTGTGGCAGAAGAGCTCTTGCACTCTGAGATTCCTGCCTTCCTCCTGCCCTGGCTGCCCAGCCGGCCAGCCTCCTACGCAAGCAGGCACAGCTCCTTTAGCCGCAGCTTTGGAGGACGGAGCCAGGCAGCTGCACTTTTAGGTAATTGCTTGATCCAGCTGGGGATGCACTGGCGGGTGGTTGGGAGAGGGTGGCCGCCAACTAAGGGGTTGATGCCATGTGGAACAAGATCGGAGGCTCTGTGGTGGCCACACTGGCCATGGTGACTGCTGACACTGTGGACTCCTGTGCTGTCTTCCACTGGCTGAGCAGATCTAGCTTCATTATCTTCTCAACCAACAGACTCTCAAATCAGAGCTTGGTGCCAAATGTGCATGAATTGGAAAGAATAGAAAATGTGGTCATTTTTTGTAAGAGGTTCTCAGAATACTGAGATGTAAGCTGGTGCTCATGGCAGGTTTAGTTCCAGCCAGAGGCCTTCTCTAGAACTCCAACATCCTAGGGTCTCAGAAGAGGAAGGAACCTGAAAGGTCATCCGTTTCAGACACTCATGCTGAGCATGAATCTCCCGTCATCCCTTGCTGCCCAGAGGGGCTTACCACACTGAGGGGTATGTACTAGAATTCTTTCCCCCTTTCCATAGTTCCTGCAGCTTTTAAGATAAGGGTTAATACCTCCTTACTGAAAGATCTTCACCTCTAGTCGGGCATGGTGGTGCGCACCTATAATCCCAGTACTTGGGAGGCTGAGACAGGAGGAATGCAGGTTTGAGAACAGCCTCAGCAATTTAGTGAGGCCCTCAACAACTTAGTGAGACCCTGTTTCAAAATTAAAAAATAAAATAAAATAGGGGCTGGGGTATAGCTCAGAGGTAGAATGCCCCTGGGTTCAATTCCCAGTACCACACACACACACACAGACACACACACACACACACACAGACACACACAAGAAAAAGTGGTCACCTGTGATAGGAAATGGAGACCTCTGCTTTGGAGGACCAGCCCAATGGGTTGAGATGTGAGTGTCTTTGGAAAGTACATTCTCTGAGCTGGGCACAATGGTGCATGCTTGTAATCCCAGTACTTGGTAGTTTGTGACAAGAGGATCACAGGTTTGCGGCCAGCCTCAGCTACTTAGCGAGGCCCTCCGCAACTGAGTGAGACCCTATTTCAAAATAAAGAATAAAATATAGGGCTGGGGCCGGGCGTGGTGGCGCACGCTTGTAATCCCGGTACTTTGGTGTTGGGCCCTCCACCCAGTGCCATGAAAGGGCCTGGTGGACTAACAGAAGCCTGCTCTAGAGTACCGGGCCTTTTCCACGTGGCAGTGACTCAGCATATCAATGGCAAAGATGGCGCTGGTGGACCCCTCAGAGGGAGGTCCCACGGTTAGCCCCACCTAACCTCAGGAGGGCTATGATAGGCAGTTACCTCCTTCCATGCTCACGAACAACAGGTGCCTTCGCCTATGATAGGTTACAGGGGGGCGTAATGACCTGACCGTCCCCTGCCATTGTGCCCCACCTTACTGCCCGGGGATTTCCTTTATGGCCTTTACTTTAAAAGTGCGACTGTCTTTCTAATAAATGAGTTCTTGCTTTTGACT
>PVJS01014893.1:16764-24264 GCA_004027185.1 Glis glis | reverse complement strand
CAGAACAGAGCCCTGTCGATTTTTAACTTGCGAGCCTATTTCAGGCCTTTACGTTGGTCAGGAACTTGATTTTCTGACACATCCTAAAATATCCCTATCTTGGGTTGAGTAAGATTTCTGAGCAGGGATCCCAATAGGATGAGCAAGTTTGGTACTGACCCAGAATCTTTCAGCAACACACTGATGATGGAACAGGGTGTTAAGCTTCATTCTGAGGTCTTATTTCTTGAGAAAAGATTGTAGAACTATTGCCTTCCTGAGTTGAAACCAGAAAAGCAAGACTTCCTCCTTACTTTGAGCTGTTCCTCCCTGTGTCCTTTCGTGGGTCCCCGAGTCAGAAGATCGGGGTTTAGCCTGACTGCTTTCGAGATCTTGGTCAAGGCCTCTCCTCTCTTGGGCTGTTGTTTCCTTTGTATAAATGAAGGGGTTGGATTAGATTAAGGAGCGGCAAACTACAGCTTTACCAGCCAAATCTGGTTTTCCATTTGTTTCTTTTACAATTGACTGTTGTTCGTTCTTTCTTTCTTTCTTTTTTGTGGTATTAGGGATTGAACACAGGAGCATTCTACCTCTGAGCTACACTAAGTTGCTGAGGCTGTTCTCAAACCTGCAATCCTTCTGTCTCAGCCTCCCAAGTACTGGGATTACAGGTGTGAATCAGCATGCCCAGCTGACTCTTTTTCTTTCTTTCTTTCTTTTTTTTTTTTTGTGGTACGAGGGATTGAACCCAGGGGCATTCTACCTCCGAGCTAAACCCCCGGCCCTATTTTTTATACTTTATTTTGAAACCGAGTCTCGCGCAGTTGCGGAGGGCCTCACTGAGTAGCTGAGGCTGGCCGCAATCCGGGATCCTCCAGTCTTGGCCTCCCAAGTACTGGGATTACAAGCGTGCACCACCACGCCCGGCTTCCAGCTGACTCTTTTTCTAAGAGGAATTTTAGGTTTACAGAAAAATTGAGCAGAAAGTTCCTATCCCTTGTCCTCTCCCACATCCACACACCCAGCCTCCCCTGCTATCAACATCCCCCACCAAAGTGACATTCGTTACAATCATGAACCTTTATTGACACTTTTTTTTTGTAGTACTGGGGATTGAACCCAGGGGCATTGTACCTCTGAGTTACATCCCCAGCCCTATTTTTTATTCTTTATTTTGAAACAGCGTCTCACTAAGTTGCGGAGGGCCTCACTAAGTAGCTGAGGCTGGCGGCGAACCTTTGATCCTCCTGTCTCAGCCTCCCAAGTACTGGGATTACAAGCGTGCGCCCCCACGCCCGGCTGGACACATCTTTATCACCCAAAGTCCATGGCTTACATTAGGTTTGTTCTTGGTGTTGTGCAATCTCTGGGTTTGGACAAATGTATAACGACATGTGTCTATTGTCATAGTATCATACAGAATAGATCCACTGCCCTAAAAAGACATCTGTTTATATAAATAAAAGTTTTTTGGTTGTTTTTGGTTTTGTATTTTTGTACAATACTGGGGATTGAACCCATGGCTTTGCACATGCTGGGTAAGTGCTCTATCACTGAGTTACACCCCCAGCCTTTTTTATTTTATGTTGAGACAGGGTGTTGCTCAGTTACCCAGGCTGGCCTTGAGCTTGCAATCCTCCTGCCTCAGCCTCCTGAGCAGCTGTGATTGCAGGCATACATCACCACACCTGGCATAAAAAAGGTTCTATTGGAGCACAGCCAAGCCCATTTCTTTATGTAATGTCTGTGGCTGCTTTTGCACTTTAGTGGCAGACTTGAACAGTTGTGACAGAAATCATAAAACCCCAAAAAAACTAAAATCTTTAGCCACAAACAAAAAAATTATGGACTCTCAGACCAGATGATTTGCAGGAAACTTCTAGAATCTGTGATTTTCTATCTGGGAATTCTGCTCTGGGTGCTTAGTTGTTCGTTCTTCCATCCCGCTCCTGTTTCCTCTCACTTCACACAGCTGCCACTGTCCCAGAGCAGAGGACTGTGACCCTAGACGTGGACGTGAACAACCGCACGGACCGGCTGGAGTGGTGCAGCTGTTACTACCACGGGAACTTCTCTCTGAACGCAGCCTTTGAGATCAAGCTCCACTGGATGGCGGTGACCGCTGCTGTGCTCTTCGAGATGGTGAGGCCGTCCCGTATGTACTCAGGCTTTTGGTTCCCCCCGCAGGGGGCAGAGGGGATGCTTTGTGGATTCGTGGCACTTTTATTATTTAGTTCAGCTTCCTATTACCTTTTCACTCTATTACAATAGCCTTGGCCAGGCATGGTGGAGCACGTCTGTAATCCCAGTACTCGGGAGGCTGAGACAAAAGGATTGCAAGTTTGAGAACAGCCTAAGTAACTTAGTGAGGCCTTCAGCAACTTAGTAAGACCCTGTTTCAAAATAAAAAACAGAGCTGGGCGTGGTGGCGCACGCTTGTAATCCCAGTATTTGGGAGGCTGAGGCAGGAAAATTGCAGATTCGTGGCCAGCCTCAGCTACTTAGTGAGGCCCTCTGTAACTTAGTGAGACCCTGTTTCAAAATAAAGAATAAAAAATAGGGTTGGGGTGTAGCTTGGAGGTAGAATGCCCCTGGGTCCAATTCCCAGTACCACAAAATAAGTAAATAAATAAATAAGTAAATAAATAAATAAATAAATAAATAAATAAAAATAAAAAACAGAATAGGGCTCAGGGTGGAGCTCAGAGGTAGAATGCCCCTGTGTTCAATCCCCAGTAAATAAATAAATAAATAAATAAATAAATAAATAAATAAACAAACAAACAAAAAGCCGGGCGTGGTGGCGCACGCTTGTAATCCCAGTACTTTGGGAGGCAGAGACTGGAGGATCCGGGTTCAAGGCCAGCCTCATCTCTCTCTCTCTTTCTCTCTCTCTCTGCCTCTCTCTCTCTCTCTCTCTCTCTCTCTCTCTCTCTCTCTCTCTCTACTTAGTGAGGCCCTCCACAACTTCGTGAGACCCGGTTTCAAAATAAAGTATAAAAAATAGGGCCGGGGGTGTAGCGCAGAGGTAGAACGCCCCTGGGTTCAATCCCCGGTACCACAATAAATAAATAAATAAATAAATGCCTTAAAATTTTTAAAGGAAGCCAGGCGTGGTGGCGCACATCTGTAATCCCAGTACTTGGGAGGCTGAGACGGGGATCACAGGTTTGAGGACAGCCTCAGCAACTTAGTGAGGCCCTCCGCAACTTAGTGAGACCCTGTTTCCAACTAAGAAAATTTAAAAAATAGGGCTGGGAGTGTAGTTCGGAGGTAGAATGCCCCCGAGTTCAATCCACAGTACCCCATAAAAAAAATTTAAGCCAGGTGTGGTGGTGCACGCTTGTAATCCCAGTACTTGGGAGGTGGAGACCAGAGGATCCGGGTTCACGGCCAGCCTCAGCTACTTAGTGAGGCCCTCGGCAACTTCGTGAGACCCGGTTTCAAAATAAAGTATAAAAAATAGGGCCGGGGGTGTAGCTCGGAGGTAGAATGTCCCTAGGTTCAATCCCTGGTACCACAAAAAAAAAAAAAAAAATTTAAACGGTATTGATGAGAGTTCTCAACCTGGACACTGCTGCCATCTGGGGTCAGATAATTCTCTGATGCAGGGTGTTATCCTGTGCATCGTAGGATATTGAGCAGCATCCCAGCCACCACTCTCTAGATGCCAGTTGCACATCCCCAGCTGTGATAACCAAACATATCTCCAGAAATAGCCACATGTCCCCAGAGTCCAGGAGCATTTCCCCCAGCTGAGAATCACTGGTATGGAGTGAAAAGTCTCTCTCATCCTGTGTGCTGAACTTCCATCTAAAAGCAACCACCACTACCACCTGTTAGTGTAACAGGTGGTAGCATGGGATGCATGCTATTTACAGTGTATTTTCCCTTTTCCTTTTTTTCCCCTCTTTTTGATAGTAGGGATTGAACCCAGGGGCATTCTACCTCCAAGCTACATCCCCAACCTGATTTCATTTCTTATTTGGAAACAGGGTCTCACTAGGTTGCTGAGAGCCTTGCTAAGTTGCCAAGGCTGGCTTCGAACCTGCAATCCTCCTTTCTCAGTCTCCCAAGTACTGGGATTACAAACATGCACCATTTTTATTTTTTGTTTTGAAACAGGATCTCACTAAATTGCTGAGCATCTTGCTAAGTTACTGAGCTGAACTCAAACCTGCAATCTTCCCAACTCAGCCTCCCAAGTACTGGGATTACAGACAGGCACCATTGTGCCTGGCTATGTTTTTCTTATTACCTGTATGTCTTCCATATCAGCACAAATAATTCTGCCTTGTTTGGTTTGTTTGGTGGGATGTGTGTCTCTCTCTCTCTTTTACTGGGATTGAGTGCAGGGGCATTCTACCTCTGAGTTTAGTCTCCAGCCCTTAATTTATTTTGAAATAGGGTCTTGCTAAGTTGCTAAGCTGGCCTTGAACCTATGCTCCTCCTGTCTCAGCTTCCCAAATACTGGGATTATAGGCATGTACCACCACGCCCAACCTTTTTGGGGTTCTTTCTTTCTTCCTTTCTCTCTCTCTCTCTCTTTCTTAATTGTTGGAGTTTTTTTTGTGTGTGTGGCACTGGGGATTGAACCCAGGGGCATTCTACCTCTGAGCCACACCCCCAGCCCTATTTTTTATTCTTTATTTTGAAACAGGGTCTCACTAAGTTGTGGAGGGCCTCACTAAGTAGCTGAGGCTGGCCGTGAACCCGAATCCTCCTGTCTCAGCCTCCCAAGTACTGGGATTACAAGCGTGCGCCACCACGCCCGGCTGTTTTTTTGTTTTGTTTTGTTTTAAGGGCTGCAGCATATTCAATTATTTGTACCACAGTCTATTTAATCAATCCCCTGTTAATGAGCATCACTGCTTTTAATTCATGAGTTCTCAGACAAGGGTGATTTTATTCCCCAGGGGCATTTGGCAATATCTGCAGACCTTTTTGCTGGTCACACATGATAGGGGTAAAGATACTACTAGCATCTAATGGGTAGAGAACAGAGTTGCTGCTCATCATCCTAGAAAGTACAGGACAGTCCCTAAACACAGAACAAACTGGCCCAAGATGTCATGAGTGCTGAGACTAAGAAGCCTTACTTTACCTGGTCTTCCTGCCTGTCTTTCTTCCTAGTTCTTCCCAGTCTGCCTCTCTAATCTGGCCATTCATTACTCCTGCACTAAGAAACCATCGCAGGCCACCACCCATTCCCAGGCTCAGTGCCTATTAGAATAAACACTCCTAAACCAGGCATGGTGGAGCACCCCTGTAATCTCAGTACTTGGGAAGCTGAGACAGGAGGATTGTAGGTTCAGGGCCAGCCTCAGCATCTTAGCGAGACTGTTTCAAATAAATAAAAATAAAAAGGACTGGGTGTGTAACTCAGGAAGTAGAATGCCAGGCCAGGCATGGTGGCGTACACTTGTAATCCCAGTACTTGGGAGGCTGAGACTGGAGGATCCGGGTTCGCGGCCAGCCTCAGCTACTTAGTGAGGCCTCCGCAACTTCGTGAGACCTGGTTTCAAAATAAAGTATAAAAAATAGGGCCGGGAGTATAGCTCGGAGGTAAAATGCCCCTGGGTTCAATCCCTGGTACCACGGGAAAAAAAAAAAAAAGAAATAGAATGCCCCTGGGTTCAATCCCCAGTACCAAAAAAAAAAAAAAAAAGAAAGAAAAGAATAACCAGGCATGGTAGTGCATACCTGTAATTCTAGTACTTGGGAGGCTGAGACAGGAGGATTACAAGTTCAAGGCCATTCTCAGCAAGTGATACCCTGTTTCAAAATAAAAAATAGGGCAAGCATGGTGGCACATGCTTGTAATTCCACTACTTGGGAGGCTGAGACAGGAGGATCACAGATTTGAGGTCAGCCTTGGCAACTTGGCAAGGCTCTCAGCAACCTAGTAAGACCCTGTTTCAAAACAAAAAATAAAGGACTGGGAGTGTAGCTCAGAGGTAGACTGCCCCTAGGTTCGATTCCCAATACCACAAAAATAAATAAATAAATAAATAAATAAATAAATAAATAAATAATAGTGCTGGGGTATAGTGCAGAGGTAGAACATCCTTGTGTTCAATCCCCAGTACCATCAAAAATAAAAACAAGACTAGACACTCCTTAGCCAAGCTGTCGGTATCTTCCTGTAGCCCACCTTAACCATCATTACAGTCTACTACTCCTTTAATACACTCTGATCCAGCCAAACAGAATCCTGAGTCCCACACTGCTCTAACACCAGCCTAAGCATTTCATTGCACAGCTGAGAACAGCTGGAAAGTTCACGAAGAGTTTACTCAAAGCTGGGAGATGTCCCAAGAGGAGAGAGCACAGCGCTGGCCAGCAAGTTTTATTGTCCAGAGCATGTAGGCCCAGTTTGCCCCACAAGAAAATGGTATCCTGGGGAAGAGTATTGTCTGGGTCTGGGTCTGCCAGGCACAATCTGTCTCCATATATGGCTTTAGCATCTTCAAGGACCCTTCACTCAGAAAGACTCATACAGGGAGTTTCCTTAAGATCCAGGTCAGAAAAGATACCAGCTGCCTCTCCTGTTCAGCCTACATAGGACTCCAGCCCTTTCCCAGCTGGTTCACACCACAGTGACTGCTCCCTCCGGGCAAAATGAGCCCTCTGACCCACGAGGCACCAGCATTGTGCTGCAGGGCCTGCCAGATAACCATATCTCAAAACAACATGGCCACAGCAGTCAGAGACGCACACATGTAATTACAGTCGGACAGGAAGAAGAGTGTTTATTCTGACCCAAGAATTTAGCAGCTGTCCTTAAAAAATATACTTTTTGTATCTACTTGTGTAAAACCCACTGAAAGCTACAAATGCCTTTATCATTATTTTGGGTTTTTTGGGTTTTGGTTTTGGGTTTTTTGGTACAGGAGATTGAACCCAGAGGCATTTTACTTCTAAGCTACACCCCCAGCCCTATTTTTTATTTTGAAATAGGGTCTTGCCCAATGAGTGCATGTATACGTCAACCACCCTGAAATCCTTCAAGATGTATGATTACAATGCACTAATAAATAATAATAAAAAAAGAAATAGGGTTTTGCTATATTTTTAAACCCTAATATAAGTGAGTTATTATTTTAAGGTAATGTTAACATTTGTTATAAGTCAGATTATGAGGATAAATATTACCTAAAATAAAAACATTACTTACAAGCAGGCATGGTGGTGCATGCTTATAATCCCAGTACTTGGGAGGCTGAGACTGGAGGATCCGGATTCGTGGCCAGCCTCAGCTACTTAGTGAGGCCCCCGCAACTTAGTGAGAGCCTGTTTCAAAATAAAGATAAAAAAAAATAGGGCTGGGGGGGGTGTAGCTCAGAGGTAGAATGCCCCTGGGTTCAATCCCCAGTACCACAAAAAAAAAAAAATACTAAGCCTTAGGAATTAATTTGGTCAAACTGGAGATATGGTTTTATTGTTGTATTCTTGTTGTTATGACTGTTCTTGGGAAAAAAGCTGAGTAGTCCCCTTCTTTTTTTTTTTTTTTGTGGTACT
>PVJS01014893.1:0-16664 GCA_004027185.1 Glis glis | reverse complement strand
AAATATGGCCCAAACTTTTTTGTTTATTTATTGTTTGTTTGTTTGTTTTAGGTAGGGTCTTGCTGTGTTACTCAGGCTGGCCTCCAACTCCTGGGCTCAAGTGATCCTCCTGCCTCAGCCTCCCCAGTAGTTGGGAAAACAGGCTTGCACTGTGCACCACCACACCAGGCTTACATCTTTTTAAAATAATATAAATAATATTCGACCTATAACTGGAAGTTACTTTGGGACGCTGATGTGTGAGGATCATTGGGCCAACAAGTTTGAGAACAGCCTGAGCAACATACTAAGACCCTGTCCATAAATAAATAATAAGTGTTTGACACCGATCTCATCTGTATCCCAGAGCTACATCCACCACCTTTTCTTTTTTCTTTTTTTTTTGGTGGTACTGAGGATCAAACATAGGGCCTCGTGCATGGATGCTAGGCACGCCTGTACCACTGAGCTACACTCTTAATCCCAGCTTTTCTTTTTTTTTTTTTTGTCTATTTAAAATATACATCAGTTTTATGGTTAAAAATAAAAGTATCTCAAAAACTAGAAAATTTCCATTGTTCCATAGGAAAAGCCAGGCACAGTGGTGCACGCCTGTAATCCCAGTACTTGGGAAGCTGAAACAGGAGGATTGCAGGTTTGAAGCCAACCTTAGCAATTTAGCAAGATCCTCAGCAACTTAGTGAGACCTTGTTTCAAAATAAAAAATAAAATGGGCCTGGGGGTGTGGCGTAGTGGTAGAATACCCCTGGATTCAATCCCTGGTACCATGGAAAGGAGGGAGGGTGGGAGGGGATAGATCGGGGGTGTAGCTCAGAGGTAGAATGCCCCTGGGTTCAATCCCCAGGACCCAAAAAAACAGTCGCTAGTGGGCAGTCTTTCTTTATGTCCAGTAACTCACTTGTGGCCTCTGGGCAGATGGCTTTGGGGAGTTTCCCAGTGAGTGCTTTCATTCTGCACATTAGTGCTGATCACTTTGGGCCAGAGGCCACCACTGTCATCTTCCATCCTATGTCATGCTTCCCTCAGCCAGCCTGAGTGGATCATTTTCCTATTTGATACTTTGAACTTACTAAATTCTTGATACAGGCCGGGCGTGGTGGCGCACGCTTGTAATTCCCGTATTTGGGAGGCTGAGACAGAAGGATCACAGGTTCGCGGCCAGCCTCAGCTACTTAGTGAGGCCTTCCACAGCTTAGTGAGACCCTGTTTTAAAATAAAGAATAAAAGCTGTGGTGGCACACGCTTGTAATCCCAGTACTTTGGGAGGCGGAAACCGGAGGATCCGGGTTTGCAGCCAGCCTCAGCTCTCTCTGCCAGCCTCAGCTCTCTCTCTCTGTCTCTCTCTCCCTGTCTCCCTCTCTCTACCTAGTGAGGCCCTCCACAACTTCGTGAGACCCGGTTTCAAAATAAAGTATAAAAAAATAGGGCGGGGAGTGTAGTGCGGAAGTAGAACACCCCTGGGTTCAATCCCCGGTACCGCAAAAAAAAAATAAAAATAAAGAATAAAAAATAGGGCTGGTGGTGTAGCTTAGAGGTAGAATGCCCCTGGGTTCAATCCGAAGGAAGGAAGGGAGGGGAGAAGGAAGGAGAGAAAAAAGAAAAGAAACCCTGAAGCCAGGCCACCTGTAATTGGGAGGAGGCTGAGAAAGGATCGCAGATTCACGGCCAGCCTCAGCAATTTAGCAAGGCCCTCCACAACTTAGTGAGGCCCTTTTTCAAAATAAAAAAAAATGGGGCTGAGTGTGTAGCTCAGAGGCAGAATGCCCCTGGGTTCAATCCCCAGTGCCACAAAACGAAAAGAAGAAAAGAAAGCCAAAAGCTGCAGAAGATGGGTGGAGAAGAGGAGCCCGTTTTTCAAGTACTCAATAAGAAATGGAACTGTACTTTCTCTTGTCCGGGGTTGGTCGGGGCCAGTGAACGGATAAGCGAATGTGCCAATCACTGTGCATGCTGCGGGTCTGCTCCTTGGGAAGTATTTTCTCTTGTTGGAAAGAACTTGGAGATGACACTGTTTGTTTGTACTTTCTACCAGGTCCAAGGTTGGCATCGAAAAGCCACCTCCTGTGGCTTTCTGTTGGTCCCAGTTCTGGAAGGTCCTTTTGCGCTTCCTAGTTACCTGTATGGTGATCCCCTGCGAGCCCAGCTCTTCATTCCGCTCAACATCAGCTGCTTGCTCAAGGAGGGCAGCGAGCACCTGTTCGACAGTAAGAGATACTCCCCTCTTCTAGAAGTTGTCTTGATGAGCGAGACCCTCACCCCAGAGACACCGCTCTGGGTGTCTGAGGAGGATCTGAGGATCTGAGTTTCCATCCTGGCTCTTCATGTAGTGGCTGGCTAGCCCTGGACAAATCACTTACTACCTCTGAGCCTCGAGTTCCTTATTCCTGAATGTCTTTGGCTAGCGCTGCCTTGCCAGCTCAGGAAGGCTGCCTGAGGCCTGAGCCATGGGTGGGAGAGGGCATCATGCACTGCACCTCTTATCACTCCGGTTCGCCCACGCCCTCCTTCCATGTGCTTCAGCCTAACTGGTCTGGGCTGCAGGGCTTTGAACCTCATGGGAGGCTTGCATATGCTATTCTATGCAGAAAGGCCCAAAAAGGGAGACATTGAAAGCAAAACAGGAAACACTGTCCTATTGTGCAAAGCTGCCATGTGTCAACTCTTGGAACCCTGCATGTGACTTGAGTCCTGTATCTCAAGGAAGACAAAGCAGAGCTGGGAGGGGGCTCAGAGGACAGCAGGACCCAGTTCAGAGCCCTTCCTTCTAGAACAGGGCTGTCATTCAGAAAGGGAGAACACAAGCCCCTCCCCCCCCATGCACCACTCGACCCTAGTCCCCCAGGGTTAGGACAGATAAAAGATACGCTCTGCTTACACAGCACGTCGCTCTTTATCACTGAGCGGTCATTGCAGATGGACATATATATATATATATATATATATATATCTCCTTAAAAGCTTCCCATGGCTACACGGATGAGGTTTTTTGAGAAAGAAAATCCAGTGCTGGGCATGGTGGCGCACGCTTGTAATCCCAGTGCTTGGGAGGCTGAGACAGGAGGATCACAGGTTCGCGACCAGCCTCAGCAACTTAGTGAGACCCTCCGCAACTTAATGAGACCCTGTTTCAAAATAAAAGAATAAAATAGGGCTGGGGGTGTAGCTCAGAGGTAGAATGCCCCTGGGTTCAATCCCCAGTACCACAAAAAAAAAAAAGAGTTTATGCCAATATGTCAGGAGTCCTCAGATATAAAGATTATAAATGTGGAAGAAGTAACTTTCTTTTTTTGGTACTAGAGGTTGAACCCAGAGGCATTCTACCTCCAAGATACACCCCCAGCCCTATTTTAATTTTGCTTTGAAACAGAGTCTCGCTAAGTTGCTGAGGCTGCCCTTGAATTTGTGATCCTCCTGTCTCATCCTCCCAAGTACTGGGATTATAGGCACGCACCGCCACGCCTAGCAAGAAGTAGCTTTTGATGTAAGGGAGGCGCTCTTTTCCCATGCCCTTGTAAGTCTCCGTCATCGTTGACAGCAGAAAAGCAGCCCAAAGAGTGAGGAGGTCTTGGCAGGTGGAGCAGGCCAAGTTCAATATTCCTGCACTTTTCATGTGACAGACTTCCCTAGTAATGTGAACAGCTTTTCTTTTTTTTTTTTTTCTTTTTTTAATGTTAAGAATTGAACCCAGGGTTATTCTACTTCCAAGCTACAACCCCAGCGTTTTTATTTTTTATTTTGAAACAGGGTCTCACTGAGTTTCCAAGGCTGACCTCGAACCTGCGATCCTCCTATCTCAGCTTCCCAAATACTGGGATTATAGGCATGTGCTACTATAGCTGGAGCAAACAGCTTTTCTCTTAAAGGCTGATCTGTGCCGTTTTTGTTTATACTTGGAAGATATTTTGGGGTTCCAGGTGGGCCCCACAGAGCCCCTCCCTGCTAGGGCCTATAGGTTCTGAGATACACAGGGTTTACCAAGTCCCCTTCACACACACACATTCTCGTGTAACCTCAGCATGGCTGAGAGAGGACCATATATGCAGTTCCAAAATGCAGTATGGCTTTGTTCCTATCAGACTTTTTTTTTTTGGAATTGGGGATTGAACCAAGGGCATTCTACCTCCAAGCTACACCCTCAGCCCTATTTTTTTATTTTTATTTTGAAACAGGGTCTTACTAGGTTGATGAGAGTCTCACTACTTGCTGAGGCTATCCTCGAACCTGTGATCCTCCTGTCTCAGCCTCCCAAATACTGGGATTACAGGCATGCGCCACCGCACCCAGCTCTATCAGACGATTTTAAACCAGGAAACTCCTTGTTGTTATTAATATATATTGAGAGGACAAGAGATCTTCTCTCACATGTCTACAGACCCAAGAGATTTCTACCTCACTGTAACCACACAGGATTGCTCACAGGGCTGGCATTAGAGGACATTTTTGTGAGAGTTGATGGTTTTCCCTGTCAGTTGTAACCCAGCCTTCAAGACCAGCATCCTCAATTGGTTGCCATGGTTACAGCTGAAGAATGGAGCCCTGGTTTAAAGAAATAAGGACTCAAATCTAAAAATCGATTTTCTTCTGTTCCTCTTCTCTTCCTGTTATCTCTTCTTCCTGTAACAGCGAATTCAGAATCTTAAAAACCTGAGCCGGGTGTGGTGGCGCATGCTTGTAATCCCAGTATTTGGGAGGCTGAGACCAGAGGATTCGGGTTCTCGGCCAGCCTCAGCTACCTAGTGAGGCCCTCCACAACCTTAGTGAGACCCTGTTTCAAAAATAAAGAATAAAAAATAGGGCTGGGGGTGTAGCCTGGAGGTAGAATGCCCCTGGGTTCAATCCCCCATACCGCCAAAAAAAAAAAAAAGAATCTTAAAAACCTGACAAGAATGTGCTCTGTGTGTGTGTGTGTGTAAATCTACTTTAGATAGAAAGTTCCAAACATGGAAGGAGTAACAGAACCACGCCAGGCATCCCTTAGCCTTTGGGGTATGTGTGTAGTTGCTGGCCCAGCCCTCAGCGCCTCCATCCCAAGAGCAGCCCAGCTCTGCCTCCTGTTGCTATGCGACTGCTGCTCAGCCCTCCCACGCTCTCGGCTCCTGGTCCTCAGCAGCAACCCTGAAGACGGAGTGATGCAGTGGGTGATGGGGGAGGGCGCCTGCCTGCCTGCTCTGCTCCCCTCCCCAGCTGACTCACTTTCAAAAATCCATTTTTATATTTACTTGCTTCAATGTCCCTATCCCTAAAATTGAGCTTGTAATATCACCTTTTCTTTTTTTGGCACTGGGGATTGAACCCAGGGGCATTCTACCTCTGAGCTACACCCCCAGCCCTATTTTATTTTATTTTGAAACAGGATCTTGCTAAGTCGCTGAGGGTCTTGCTAAATTGCTGAGGCTGTCCTCGAACCTGTGATCCTCCTGTCTCAGTCTCCCAAGTATTGGGATTACAGGCATGCACACCACCATGCCTGGTGACTCATCACCTTTCTAGACCCTGCCCTCCTTAGGGGAAGGGGTGGTGAACACACGCTGTCCTTTCTTTGACCTTGGGATGGTGGCTAGCCTTTCTCAAAGCAGATAGGGTAGAAAAGCAGAGCCTGAACTCACTGAGCAAAACTTGCCAAGAGTAGTGAAGGCTGCGGAAGCCCAGATGCAGGGAGAATTACAAATTTGTGATCACAGCTCAGCACTTTATCTTTTTTCCTTTCAGGCTTTGAACCAGAAACATATTGGGATCGAATGCACCTTTTCCAGGAAGCCATTGCGCACAGGTTTGTCCTTCAGCAAGTGGGGATAGCGGGAAGGGATCTGTGTTTATCTTCAATAGCAGTTACCAAAGTGAAGTCCAGTTTGTTTTGTTCCTGCGAAGGGATCTGTTCCACCAGTGACAAAGTGGCTGGTTATCTCCCACAGGACTCTGCCTCAGCTTCAGAGATAAGCGCTACCCTACCAGTTCTTGCAGCTTTTGTTTTTCAGACCTCACTGCCATGTCCAGTTGGGGGGGGGAATTTAGAGCTCTCTCCTTAGTCTTTCATAAGGGCCTGAGCCAAGCTATCCAGGAGATGATATGAAATGAAAAATTCTAAGATTTGTCAGGAGACCCACACAACATGTGTTCAAAAGACAATGAATGGTTAAAAAGCAATACATGAGCCGGGTGTGGTGGCACACACTTGTAATCCCAGTACTTGGGAGGCGGAGACCGGAGGATCCGGGTTCATGGCCAGCCTCAGCTACTTAGTGAGGCCCTCCACAACTTTGTGAGACCTGGTTTCAAAATAAAGTATAAAAAATAGGGCCGGGGGTGTAGCTCAGAGGTAAACCGCCCCTGGGTTCAATCCCTGGTACCGGGGAAAAAAAAGCAATAAATGAGTTAGTAGATTTACTTATTTATTTTGGTGGCTGGGGTTGAACCCAGGACCATTCTACCTCTGCGCTACACCCCCAGCCTTATTTATTTTTTAATTTTGAAACAGTCTCACTAAGTTGCTGAGGCTAACCTCGAACCTGCGATCCATCCATCTCAGCCTCCCAAATACTGGGATTATAGGCGTGCACCACCACCACACCCAACAGTTAGTAGATATTTCTTGACCTCTAATGTGTGTGCCAGGGAAAGCCTTTCGTGGGCTTGGTTGTCTCTCCTCGACCAGCCTGGTAAAGCACATTGTCTCGGGCATCACTGAGTCAGTGTCTCAATGCTGCTTCACATTAGTCATGGTGGAAACCAAGCCTCCTCTGGCTTCAGTGACCTTCTGGCAGCACCTTCTTCCATGTCATGTCATCTCCTTATTCTGGCATCTTCAGCCATTACCACCTGCGCCCCCCACACTCACACTCGCAGCTACAGGATGAAATCCAGACGTTTAAGCCTCTCCCACCCAAGTGGGCTGTGGCCTACCTTAGACTTATCCTAAGGTCTGCACCTCGCTCAGGTGCTTAGTGAACATGTGCAATGAATGCAAGGGCAGCTGATGTCCTTCCAATAAGGGGGCGGTGCAGATTTGGGGCAGAGTGGGAGGAGCAAAATGGTCAGTGGAAGAGGGCGGCGGTGTGGGAAGCAGATGGGCCTGGGCCATCCCCACTTCCACCAGCATCTGGTTGAGTCGCCATGGAAATTCCATAGAAAGTCCTGGAACTACTGGCCCTCACTCTGTCACCCTACACAGGGCTTTGGGGCTCAGTGAGCCCCCAGGGGACCTAGCCCTCAGGAAGACCCCAGCTGTTGGTGAGTTGTGAGCAGATCCTCACTGCTGGCCTTGTACCGCCCTGGGCAGCCTCTGCACTTTCCCGATAGGTGTCACTCAGGACATGACCTGTATTCGCCAAATCTGCTTTTTTTCCAATCACAGTATCCTCTTCCTGGTCCCCCTCAGCCCAGATCCTGGTCATATTTTCCTCTAAATTGTTCTTTCCCACCTCCAATTTCCTCAAGTGTCCTCCAAGGTCCCATGTATCCCTGCACCAGAGTCTGCTGTGTGTCATCTCCCACCTTGTGACCTCAGCCCCGTCCCCTTTGCTCTCTCAGTTCTTTCCCTACCAGGGGTTCCCAGGTCTCTCCACCCTAACTCCTCCTTTCTCTTCTTCCAAACATTCTGTTAATCTTTTGTACTGATTCAGGGGCCTTTGGAGGGCAAAGGTATATATTTCTCTCTCTCTTTTTTTTTGTTTTTGTTTTTGTTTGTTTTGTTTTGTTTTTGGTACTGGGCATTGAACCCAAGGATATTCTACCTTTGAGCTCTTTTTACCCCCGGCCCTTTTAATCTTTTGTTTTGAAACAGGGACTCACTATATGTTGCTGAGACTGACCTCAAACCTGTGATCCTCCTGTCTCAGCCTCCCAAGCACTGGGATTATAGGTGTTTGTCACCAGACCTGGCTTAAATCGTTTTTCTTAGAAATAAGTCTTTCCTGGTGACCAGAAGAAGAAATGAGGCAAGAATACTCTGGTCAGAGCCGGGCGTGGTGGCGCATGCTTGTAATCCCAGTACTTTGGGAGGCGGAGACCGGAGGATCCGAGTTCGCGGCCAGCCTCAGCACGCATGCGCACGTGCGCGCGCTCTATCTCTCTCTCCTCTCTCTCCTCTCTCTCTCTCTCTCTCTCTCTCCCTAGTGAGGCCCTCCACAACTTCGTGAGACCCGGTTTCAAAAATAAAGCATAAAAAAATAGGGCCCGGGGTGTAGCGCAGAGGTAGAATGCCCCTGTGTTCAATCCCCGGTACCGCAAAAAAAAAAAAAAATACTCTGGTCAGACTGATGTATGCTGAGTAAATCAGTAGGAAAGTAGAACAGAAGCAAAGGAAAATCCAGACCGTTCCTGTGCGTGGTGAGGCAGCCTGTGGGTGAGGGAGCTTGCGGTGCACATTTTATTTATTTTTTTTTTTTGGTACTGGGGATTGGACCCAGGAGTATTCTACCTCTGAGCTACACCCCAGCCCAATTTTATTTTTTATTTTAAAACAGGGTCTTGCTAAGTTGCCAAGGCTGTTCTCAAGCCTGCAATCCTCCTCTCAGCCTCCCAAGTACTAGGAATACAGAGGTGCACCACCACGCCCAGCTGTGGTGCATATTTGCCTGTCCATTTAATTTGTACTTTTCTGTTTAATTTGACTTCGTGTATTCTTTGGTAAATACTTATGGAACAGCAGTGTGAAGCCAGTGGCCAGGGCATCTTGAGAGGCTCAGTCCAGGATGGGAGACAGGCACTGTGCCTCCGCCAGCTCTGCCCGCATCACCACCTCCTTACATAAACCCTCAGACTTCGAGGGCAGAGCACATCTGTTAGCACGTCCTTTGCAGCTCTTAGCAGGTAGGGCTATAATAAATGTGCTTTATGGAAATAGAAAAACCAGGAATAGAACAGCTATAGATGAGAAGCGGAGCAGAACAAGTCTCAGATGAAAATGGCTCCTCCTGCCCATGGCCAGAGCACAGCAAAGCGAGGGCCCAGGTGGGCATTCCTCGGTTTTAAGGAAAGATTTCAATTAAGCTACTTCATTTCATTATAGTTCAAGAACCTTCTTCCTGCTTAGCATGAGGTCAGTGGGGAAAGGGGAGAGTTTGGATGTAAAAGCAATTGCGTATGTTGGAGAGGATGTGCATTTGTTCATGCATGTGTGTGTCTAAGGTAAATTAAGATGAGGAGTGTATGTGGGTGGGTGCGCAGCCGGCCAGGACATGAGAATCCAGCAAGAGGCTGTGAAGGTCTGGGATGGCACGGGGAGAAGGCACACTGGGGCAGGCCACTGTGACAGCTAGGAGGCTCAGCAGGAAGGGAGGACTGGGTGTGGAGTGTGGCAGGGCCAGGAGCAGTGGTGCATGCCTGTAATCCTAGTACTTGGGAGGCTGAGACAGGAGGATTGCGGGTTCAAGACCAACCTCAGCAACTTAGTGAGATTATCAACAATTTAGCAAGACCTTGTCTCAAAAAAAATTTTTTTTTTTTTTTTGGCGGTACCGAGGATTGAACGCAGGGGCATTCTACCTCCGGGCTACACCCCCAGCGCTATTTTTTAATTCTTTATTTTGAAACAGGGTCTCACTAAGTTGCAGAGGGCCTCACTAAGTAGCTGAGGCTGGCTGTGAACTCGGATCCTCCGGTCTCAGCCTCCCAAGTACTGGGATTACAAGTGTGTGCCACCACACCCGGCTCAAATTTTTTTAAAAAAGAGCCAGGTGTGGTGGCACATGCCTGTGATCCCAGTACTTGGGAGGCTGAGACCGGAGGATCACTGGTTCACGTCCAGCCTCAGCAACTTAGTGAGGCTTTTGGCAACTTAGTGAAACCCTGTTTCCAAATAAAAAATAAAATAGGGCTGGGGGAATAGCCCAGAGGTAGAAGGCCCCTGATTTCCGCCCCCAGTACCACAAAAAAAAATTTAAAAAAAGGGCTGTGGGTGTAGTCTGAGTTTAGCCTTCAGTACCAAGAAAATGTGTGGCAGGTTCTCATTCACTGTGATGACATGGTGGGCCAGGGAGATAAATGGTGGGGCGCAGAAGAGCTAGTGAGCCATAGTGTTGGAAGGGGTGAGGATGGGAACTGGAGAGGACAAAAATAAGCAGCCTGCATGGTCCATCTTTATGTGTGTGTGTGTGTGTGTGTGTGTAGGGGGTGTTCTGGGGACTGAACCCAGGGGCACTCTTATCACTGAGCTACATCCCCAGCCCTTTTGACTTTATTTATTTGTTTATTTATTTTTATTTTGCGGTGCTGGGAATTGAACCCAGGGACTTCTACCTCTGAGCTATACCACCAGTCCTTTTTTTTTTTTTTTTTTTTTGCGGTACCAGGGATTGAACGCGGGGGCGTTCTACCTCCGTGCTACGCCCCCGGCCCTATTTTTTATACTTTATTTTGAAACCGGGTCTCACGAAGTTGCGGAGGGCCTCACTAAGGATAGAGAGAGAGAGAGAGGGAGAGACAGAGACAGAGACAGAGAGCTGAGGCTGGCCGCGAACCTCGATCCTCCGGTCTCCGCCTCCCAAAGTACTGGGATTACAAGCGTGCGCCACCACGCCCGGCCCTATATTTTTATTCTTTATTTTTGAAACAGGGTCTCACTAAGTTGCAGAGGGCCTCACTAAGTAGCTGAGGCTGGCCGCGAACCCGGATCCTCTGGTCTCAGCCTCCCAAGTACTGGGATTATAAGTGTGCACCACCACGCCCGGCTCTGACTTTTTATTTTAAAACAGGGTCTCCCTAAGTTGCTAGGCCTGGCCTCAAACTTTTGATCCTCCTGCCTCAGCCTCCCAAGTACTGGGATTATAGGGGAGCGCCACTGTACCCCGCTTGCATGGTCCATCCTGAATGAGATCTTTCCAGGTCCCTTCTTCATCTCAGGCTCTCAAGGTCTTCTTGGCCATGCCCTCTCCCCTTGTCCCATTAGTGAAGGAGGCCCTAACCAGTGTGTCTTCCTGTCCTTCCCTTAGGTTTGGGTTTGTACAAGATAAATATTCCGCCTCTGCTTTTAACTTCCCTGCCGAGAACAAGCCTCAGTACATCCACGTCACAGGTAAGCAGCCACGGGCAAAAGCTGGCGGGTCAGGTGGGTCCCTGTGGCAGACGCGTGAACCCTGAGGGGGACTGGGCCTGTTCAGGAGGTCCCTGGCCCTGCGCCGAGCTTTCTTAGCCGCCCCGGGCCCTTTCCCTTCAGGAACGGTGTTTCTGCAGCTGCCCTACTCCAAGCGCAAGTTCTCTGGGCAGCAGCGGCGGCGGCGGAACTCCACCAGCTCCACCAACCAGAACATGTTCTGTGAGGAGCGGGTCGGCTACAACTGGGCCTATAACACCATGCTGACTAAGACATGGCGCTCGAGCGCCACAGGGGATGAGAAGTTTGCTGATCGGCTGCTCAAGGACTTCACGGACTTCTGTGTCAACCGTGACAACCGGTTGGTCCTGTTCTGGACCAGCTGCCTGGAGAAGATGCACGCCAGCGCCCCGTGATACCGTGCCACCCCAGCTTAGAAGGCTGGGCCCACGCTGGGGCAGAGGGTCCCGGTCAGGCTGCAGGCGGCGGGTCTTGGTTTGTGGGGAGCAGGGGCCATCACTTCTTTTTGGCCTTCCCACAAATACTGTTCTACTGGAGGAGACACTGGAAGCAGCTGCTGCCGCTCCTACCACCCTGATCCCGTCAGCAAGTCCCCAAGCAGGCAGGAGGCACAGATTGCCCGTGGGAGGGCTTCAGTGTCTGGGAAAGGGGGCAGGCAGCCCCCGCGAATGTCCTTGGAGAGGAGGCGGCTCCTGTTAGCGTCCTCTCCCTCCACCATTCCTGGAATAATTGGGACAGAATCTGCTGCCTCTCCCAGGGGTATACACAGCATGTAAGATATTTCTGTGAAATAATGTACCATAGATCACACCAACTGTATATACCTGTACATATCAGAAGCAAATAAAGCTCCAGGTGCAGCATGTCTGTCCCCAGCCTCATTCCCCGCAGCAGCGGTCCTGTCCTGGGCTGGGCAGATGGTGAGGACTTCAGTGAGCCCTGGCTGGGAGCCTGGCTATAAGTCGACTGAGATTCCTTTCTGCAGGCCCGTGGGCCCGAGCAAGGACACTCCCAGTCAGGACTGGTGAGCAGACGGTAACGAGGCTCATGCTGTCACAGGTGCATCTTACTGGACAGGTGAGCCTGGCTCTGGGATGCAGACATCCTGCCTTCTGGAAAATAATGTCAGAGGGAAGCCTGCTTGACTTCTAACTTCAGATTAGGACCCACTTTTTTTTTTGTGGTACTGGGAATTGAACCCAGGGGCATTCTACCTCTGAGCTACACCCCCAGTCCTTTTTATTTTTGATTTTGAAACAGGATCTTGCTAGGTTGTCGAGTCTCACTGAGTTGCTGAGGCTGGAATGACAGGTGTGCACCACCATGCTCCGCTTAGGTCCCACTGTCTAACAGGTTAAGACTCAGCATGGTGGCTCAACCTCAGCACCCTGCTTGCTCAGGCGAGGGGTGGGGCTGCAGGTCATGGGGGAGACCTGGTAGATACCACTCTTCCTCTTCTATCTTTCTACCTAGAGTTAATTGTGTGTCCTTCTGACTTACCTCCTCCACAGCTGGCACATCCCTCCACTCCTCCCCAGGCCAGCTGGGGCAGCTGGCGAGTGAGGGTACTGGATCACTTGCCCATCAGAGCTGGACCCGAGACACACCTGCCCTTGAGCCCCACACCTGCCTGATTCCTCACATCCCTCTCTCTGATGGGTATTTCCTGCCACCCAATTATCCAAGCCAGAACCTGGAGTCTAACTCAGTGCCTCCCTCCATCATTATCGAGTTCTCCCTTGGGGAATGGATGATTTGGCTAGTCACTGCTATGGCTTGAATATCCTCCCCTCCCCCCCTCCCCCGTGCCAATTTCTTGTGTTAGAAACTTAATCCCTAAACTTATATATTAGTGGTATTGAGGAGGTAGGGCCTTTGGGAAGTAATAAGAATTAGATGAGACCATGAGGGTGGGGCTCCTGTGATGGCATTAGTGGTTTTATAAGATGAAGAGAGACCCCAGTTAGCACTCCTGTAATCTCAGTACTTGGGAAGCTGAGGCAGGAGGATCGCAGGTTCACGGCCAACCTCAGCAACTTAACAAGGCTCTCAGCAACTTAGTGAGACCCTGTTTCAAAATTTAAAAATAGGGTAGAATGCCCCTGGGTTCAATCCCCAGTACCAAAAATAACAGAGAAGGTATAAGGCTAAAGAGATTGACCTAAGACTGTTTTAAACCAAAAACATAGTGTGGCTGCTGCATGCAGGGATGAAAGGTGTTTTGCCTAATGTCCCAACAGCATCATTAAATAAGGGGACACTTTAATTATTTATTTATTTTTGGGATTAAACCCAAGGACGTTCTACCTCTGAGCTACACCCTCAGCCCATTTTATTTTATTTTTTGTTTTGAAACAGTTTTGCTAAGTTGCTAAGGGTCTCCCTAAGTTGCTGAGGCTGGCCTTGAACCTGCACTTGTGTCTCCGTCTCCCAAATCCTGGATTACAGGTGTGCACCACCACTCCCGCTTCCTTTGCTGGGTTGTGATACCGCAGGATCCTCACCAGATGCCAGTGCCATGCTCCTGGACATCCCAACCTCCAGAACCCTGAGCCGAATAAATGTCTGTCCTTTATAAGTTACCCGGTCTCAGGTATTTTGTTAACAGCAACAGAAAACAAAACAAAGACAGATGTGGAAGTTGCATGCATTCAGAAGCCCAGCACCAGATGTTCAGGTGTGGATAACCACACCTTGGTATAGAGGGGAAAGCGATTGGCTCCGGGCCACGAGGACCTGGGTTTAAATCCCAACCCTGTCCTGGTCTGTCTCCCAAGCCTGTTTTCTCACCTGACAAGTAGAGACGATGTGGTCTCACCTTTCTCCTCAACCTTCATATGTGCACATACACACACGCACAGGCACACGCCCCTCCATTCCAGCTCACTAGGCTGGCAACTTCCTGAAGGCAGGTGCCAGACCTCCGGTCTGTCAAGCCCTTTACACTGTACCTTTTGGCACACACTTCTGTCAATATGAGCTGAGCAACGGAGTCAGTGAGATCAAAGGAGTGGTGCATATGGCAGGGCCCCTCACAGGGCACATAGGAGTGACACATGAACTATAGGAAGAACTTCAATGGGATCCTCCAATCACAACATGCTAGAGGCAGAGCCAGATAGCGGGTGAGTTAGTTATGACAGAACTACCGCAAGGACGTCCAGGGGCTCAGGACTGCCAAAGGCTGAGTAGCTGGGCCAGGAACTGCCAAGTTGGCCTCAAACCCATGGGGGTTGGTCACAGGTCCTCCCCCACACACATGGGATACGAAAATCCACAGATCCTCCTTTATGTAAAATGGCCCATGCACATCCATCTCTAGCTTACTTATGATACTGAATACACTAAAAGATACTATGTAATCCAGGCACGGTGGTGCACACCTGTAATCCCAGTACTCCAGAGGCTGAGACAGGAGGATCCCAGTTTCCAGGACAGCCTCAGCAAGTTAGCAAGACCATTTCTTCCCTTTATTGTGTTTGTGGTACGGGGGATTAAACCCAGGGAGATTCTACCTCTGAGCTACACCCCCAGCTCTATTTTAATTTTTATTTTGAAATGGAGTCTTGTAGCGGTGCCATTTGTAGTGGATGGTGTCCATGTTGATTGATTGATTAGAAGTCTCTCAGATGAATGACAACGGATTCAATATGACAAGATCTGATGAAGCAGAGGAGAAAAGATTCTCTTTCCTGCCATCCTTTTACCAGCATCTTGCTTTTATTGGGAATTATAACCAAAACAGAATTGATCACAGGAGATATCAAAGCAGTGATGGGGTGAGTCAGGGGAAAACATCAAGGCAGTCACAGATGAATAGGGAAGGAAAGGGGAAACAAGGAAGTTGTCAGGGTCTTTGCTTATCTGTCTCATTTGGTCCTTGGAGGTTTGTCTGCGTGCAGAAATCTCCACTTGGGTGGGCAGTTTGTGCCTGTCCCGGGCCAAACGAGGTGACCTAAAAGCTGATGACTAACAAGGCCTGCAACAGGGTATCACTAAGTTGCTGAGGGCTTCCTTATGTTGCTGAGGCTGGCTGTGAATCTGCAATCCTCCTGTCTCAGCCTCCCAAGTACTGGGATTATAGGTGTGTGTGTGCCACCAGGCCTGTCTGAGACCCTGTTTCAAAATAAAATAGGGCTGGGGGTGTAGCCCAGAGGTAGAATGCCCCTGGGTTACATCCCCAGTACCGAAAAAAAGATTGTGAGGTGAAAGGCACATTGCCCAGAACACAGGTCACTCAACACAATGGAGTGACCAAGATTATTGCGTGCATCTGAAGTTCTGGGGGTTCAGGAGGTGGAGCAAGGTCACACAGCTAGCAGGCAGCCCGGGCGGATGGGCAGGCGGGCAGGCAGCAGCGACTCAGTGTGTGGGACCCTGGAGCCCATGCAGCCCCTTCTACCTCCTGGTCCTGCCAAGTCAAGGAAGTGCCACCTGCCACTGTTCTGGGGCCCAGGCTGGGGGCCCTCCACTCCTCTCAGCTGACTATTATATGTCTGGTGCCTCGCTGGGGGACGCAGGTGCCATGTAGCATGAGGACATGGCAGGGACTGGCAGGGACTTGGAGCTGGAGCCCAGCTCTTTCCCCTCCCCCAGGCTCCTATCTGGAAGGCTCCACCTGATTCTTCCCTTTGACCTGCAGCTGCTGTGGTCGCGCTTGCCCTCGACCTGGCCCGGGATGCGTGGGCAGCAGAGCCCACAGCCTTCTAACTGGCCCTATACCTGTCCCCCTGCTCCTCTGAACCAACACAGAGGCCCTCCAAGAAGAAGAGCTCTTCCCTGTGGTGGTGGGGACATGGAGAAGCACTGTGTGGTCTCTTGCAAACCCTTTCTCTCTGAGCCCGCAACTTTTATTTGTTTGTTTGTTTGTTGGTTGGTTCTTGGGATTGAACCCAGGGGCATTCTACCTCCGAGCTACACCCCCACTCCTATTTTATTTTTTATTTTATTTTATTTATTTATTTGTTTGTTTTTGTGGTACTGGGGATGGAACCCAGGGGCATTCTACCTCCAAGCTCCACCCCCAGCCCTCTTTTTTTATTCTTTATTTTGAAACAGGGTCTCACTAAGTTGCGGAGGGCCTCACTAAGTAGCTGAGACTGGCCACGAACCCGGATCCTCTGGTCTCAGCCTCCCAAGTACTGGGATTACAAGTGTGCACCACCACGCCCGGCTCGGTTTGTTTATTTGTTTGTTTATCGGGTTTTTTTGTGGTACTGGGAATTGAACCCAGGAGAATTCTATCTCTGAGCTACACCCCCAGCCCTATTTTATTTTCTTTATTTTGAAACAGGGTCTCAAGCCGGGCGTGGTGGCGCATGCTTGTAATCCCAGTACTTTGGGAGGCGGAGACCAGAGGATCCGGGTTCGTGGCCAGCCACAGCTCGCTGTCTCTCTCTCTCTCTCTCTCTCTCCCTGTCTCTCTCTCTCTCTCTTTCTACTTAGTGAGGCCCTCAGCAACTTCATGAGACCCAGTTTCAAAATAAAGTATAAAAAAATAGGGCCAGGGGTGTAGCGTGGAGGTAGAATGCCCCTGGGTTCAATCCTCGGTACCGCAAAAAAAAAAAAAGAAACAGGGTCTCACTAAGTTGCAGAGGGCCTCACTAAGTAGCTG
>PVJS01014892.1:0-39693 GCA_004027185.1 Glis glis | reverse complement strand
AGAGAGAGAGAGAGAGAGAGAGAGAGAGAGAGAGAGAGAGACAGGGAGAGAGAGAGAGAGAGCTGAGGCTGGCCGTGAACCCGGATCCTCTGGTTTCCGCCTCCCAAAGTACTGGGATTACAAGCGTGCGCCACCACGCCCGGCCATTAGCTTGTTTCTTTATGATCTTTCTCTGTTTTTTGATGTCAGGTATTTATTGGTAAAAATTATCTCCTTTGGTTGGTTTCCATGTATCCAATAATATGTGGTATATTGCATTTCCATTTTCATTTGTGTCGAGATATTTTTAAATCTTCCTTTTTATTTCATCACTTACTCATTTGCTGTCACGAGCATGTTCTTTAATTCCCATGCATTCATGAATTATTTTTAAATTCTTCCTGTTGTTATCTCTGGTTTTGTGCCATTTTGATGGGAAAAAAATACTTGGAATGAGTTAAAGCTTCTCAAATTTGTGAAGACATGTTCAATGACATTATATATATTTTTTATCCTGGAGAATGTTTCATATTGCTTGAGAAGAATGTGTTTTCTGCTGATAGTGGATGGAATCTTTTGTATATATTTGTTAGGTTCATTTGGCCTAATGTGTAGTTTAAGTCAAATGCTTCCTTGTTGATTTTCTGTCTGGACAAGATTTCCTTTTCTGTTAGTGGAATATTGAAGTCGCTTATTATTATTATATTACACCATCTCTCCCTTCAGATCTATTAATTTTACTTTACATATTTATGAGCTCTGATATTGGGTGATATTATCTCATACTTATATATGATATTTATATTATCTGATATTTACCACTTTTATATCCTTTTGGAGAATTGACCCTTTTGTCATGATTTACTTCTTTTTTATTGTGTATTTCTTAACATTATTTTAGCTATTATTATTTTCATTAGTTTTTACATTCAACTTTCATACTAAAAATATAATTGATTTACTCACCAACATTAAAACATTAGAGAATTCTTATTTTGAATTGGTATCTAATTTTAACAGTGAGTTTTATATGTTTATATTTTTTGAGTTACTAGTTATCATTCTTTTACTTCAGCTTTAAGAAAATTTTTATTGGTTCTTGCAAGAAAAATTTTGGTGTTTTCAACTTAATTTTTTTTGTGTGTTTGGGAAAGTCTTCATCTTGTCTTAATTTCTGAAAGATGACTTCTCTAGACATAAATTCTTTACTGGTAGTTTTCCCCTTCAGCACTTTGAATATATGCCTTTCTCATTTCTGAATAATAAATCTGCTGAGAAATCCACTGTTAGTTTTATTGAATTTCCCATATATGTTATTTGCTAACATTCTCTTGCTGCTTTCATGATCATGACTTTTTCATTGATTTTTGACAACTTAAGTATAGTATGTCTGGGTGTAGTTTTGATTTGATTGAATCTGGTTGGAGATTTTTGACCTTTGTGTTCCTATGTATTTTATATCTTTGAGAAATTTTCTGATATTATTTCTTTTGATAAGCTTTCTACCCCCTTTGTCTTTCTCTTCTCCTTCATAAACTATTTACCTCAAATATTTGATCTTTTAATATTGTCTAATAAATCCCATTAGGTTTGTTTCATTTTCTTTCTTTATTTTTTATTGTCTCTTTATTTTAAATAATTGCTTTTGATTCACAGATGATTTTTTTCTTTTCTTCATCAATTTTGCTATTGATGTTTTCTCATTTTTGTTTCCATTTCATTCATGAAATTTTCAGCTCCATAATTTTTGCTTGATCTATTTTTAATAATCTATGTATCTGTTTCATTTCTTGTTCTGGTCACTTTTTGTTTCCTTGTTTCATTAAATTATTCTTTGTATGTTCATAAAGTTTGCTGAGCTTTCTTTAAACAACTATTGTGAGTTCTTTGTCAGGCAGTTTGTATATTTTCATTTTTTTGAGATGAGCTACTGAGACAGTATTTTCTTTGGGTGGTGTTATGTTTCCTTGGTTTTCATGTTATTTGTTGCCTTAATTTTATGTCTGAACATTTGAAAAATAGGTAGTAATTCTAGTTTTTGCAGAGTAGCTTGTCTGGGAAAGCCCTTACAAGTCATCCTATCCAGAGATACTGAGCAGGATGTCTGGCATGGTTTGAGGATAGGCTTTCTTTGGGAGACCTTAAGTAGCCTGGCCTGATTCTTGTGTCAGCAAATAAGTGTGTCTAGTGTCTGGGATCTGAGGGATAACCTGGCACTCTGTTGGGACTTGAGAGTGAGTCTGCAGTGGATGGGCAGGCATTGAGATTGGTCTGATATGTGGGTCTACTGGGATGATTTGGAGTCTGAGTTCATAAGGTTTTGCCTTGTTCTGGGGTGGCACTGGAGACTGAGTCCATGGGGGCAGTTCTTAGTCCTGGACCTATGAAGGCTGACCTGGAACCTGGATCTGATGAGTTGGTTAGGAGCCTTAGTCCATAGATTTTGGCATGGTGTCAGGCCTATTTGGGTAGGCCTGGAACCTTGGCATACTGGAACTGGTCTGGTCACTGAGTCCTCTGAAGTCTAGAACAACATGGAACAGCATGGGGCTGGATTGGAACCTGTCAACCTTGAGGTTGAATGTACAGGTGCTGGCCTAGAGGCTAGGTCTAGAGCTTTAGCCTGAATTCTGGGGCATCAGTGTCCAATGTGACACTTCAGTGCACAAGGGAAACTGGAGCCTGGATCTCTGGAGAGAGAACCAGTGAAGGAGTTTACTGGGACAAAATTGGGCCCTGAGTTTTCTAGAGCAACAGTGCCACAGTGACTGGCCTGGAGGGTATAGATGTTGGAACAAGATTGGCACTAGGATGGGCTGGGACCATCTCTGTCAGTACTCATTTATTATATGAAGCTAGGGGTGCCATTCTGGCCCTCGGTCAAGCCTAAAGCATGAGCACACATACCCTGGTATGGTGCTGGCTGGGCTTGAAGCCTACATTTATAAGAGCTGGCCTGGTGACCAGGAATGCAAGCTCACCCCAGGGCTTGGGTATGCCTGAATCTTGGACTCTGTGGATGCCATCCTGCAGCTGACAGTGGTCTGGGGCCTTGGGCTTCTAGTGCTGACTTGGTTTGAGGCAGGCCCATAGCCTGATTTATGAGGGGCTGGCCTGAGGCTGGAGAGGACCAAATCATGAGAGAACTTGGACCTACATTTCATTGAGGATGGTCCAGAGAAAGGGTGCAGATTCAGCCTGGTGCTGGAATGAGCCTGGAGGCTCTGTAGCTTGAGGGTGCCTGCCAGGAGTCTGGAGTCATGGTGACCTAAACATTGCTGGGTTGGACTAGAATAGGTCTTATTTCATATCCAAATGCAAAGTCGTCAGGTGCTCACTTTCTACTCCTTCCCTCAAGCATGCTGTGGGTAATGTAAAACTATCCATTCTACTCTCTTCAATGAATCTTGGTTCTGTGCCATACCCAAGCGCTATAATCTATCACCTTTGTATTGAAGTTATTTTCATATGCAGATAATTGTTAAAATTGGACTATAGGAGGATTAGTAATGGAAATTCCTTTTCTACCTTCTTGCTGACATCACCTTCAGTAATTCCTGTTATTAAATTTCAATAATTAATATGTAATATTGATGAAAGAAGGTATTTACCAAATTGTTTAATTTTCCTCTGAGACATACAAGAATTCTACAGTTGCCAAATCCCTTTACATATAGGTGACATCACATGGCTAGTTCTGTACAATGAATTGGAGAGAAGCATTGGAGGCCATTTAAAGGTCTGAGTTAAGTTTTTCTTTCACAATTTAAAAAGATTTGTAGCCGGGCGTGGTGGCGCACGCTTGTAATCCCAGTACTTTGGGAGGCGGAGACCAGAGGATCTGGGTTTGCGGCCAGCCTCAGCTCTCTCTCTCTCTCTCTCTCCTTGTCTGTCTGTCTCTCTCTCTCTCTCTCTTTCTCTCTCTCTCTCTCTCTACTTAGTGAGGCCCTCTACAACTTCGTGAGACCCAGTTTCAAAATAAAGTATAAAAAATAGGGCCGGGGGCATAGCGCGGAGGTAGAATGCCCCTGGGTTCAATCCCCGGTACCGCAAAAAAAATTTTAAAAAATTAAAAATAAAAAGATTTGTGAGGCAGAAAACATAATGTATGTTATATCCTAATTTTTAAAGTATTATTTCCTAATTGGAGTTAGAAAGTAAAAATAAATTAACTATTTATAATTGCAGAGTTGAGAAGTGACATGGTATTGTAGTATTAGTGTATTGGTGGAAGAGGAGAGAAAGGGATACACTTCAGAAAGAATTTCAAGTCTAGGAGATCAAACATGGAAATTGATTACATATAAGTAGAACATATGAAGAGAAAAATCGTAAATACTGGCAAAATTTGGACCATGTACCCCAGAAGTTATATAAATAAAGAAATGAGGTGGCAGGAGCAATGTTTTGGGTGGAAATTAAAAAATTAATTTAAACAATTGAATGATATAATAAAAACATGTTCTGGAGCCAAGGCCTATCAGGCTTTGAGAATACAGGGCAGAAAATTGAGGAAGAGGTCAGGCATGCAAATATTAGTTTAGGAATGCTCAGACAAGTTCTAGTGAAAACTGTGGGTCTCAGTAAATTGATTCAGGGACAATCTGAAAAGAGTTGATAATACCAGTATTTAAGAGGAAAGGCAGTGAACTTAGAAAGAGAAGTATGCAATGAACTTCCAGAGAGAAAGAGAGAGAGAAAGAAAGCAAAAATAGTATTTAAAACCAAAGTTGAATCTAAAAGGAAAGTGTGTTTCTCAAAAAAAAAAAACTGAATGATTTGAGAAGTTGAAACAGGGAAATGAGCAAGAAAATGCCAATGACTTTAGAGATTTTTTTCATAGCATTGGGTAATTAAATTATGGGATAAAATATTGTTCATAACAAATAAATACAATTTTTAACTTTCTAGAAAATGATTATGTCCTTGAACCTGGAAGACACTTGAAGCAAAAGATGATGCTAGAAATCTGAAAATATGAAAAACTATACAAATTGAATCAGTAGATTTAAATAAGATCATTCAGGGCAAGCATATACATGAGAGAAGAGGAAAAGGAAGAATTGGAAAAACACAATCTCTTGACTATTATCTGTTATTGTTACTGCTTGATTTTGAACCTCAGAAACACCAAACATCAGGTTGATTCTGCCACAACACAGGTGTGTTGTTTCTTGCCTGCTGGTCCTTTGCTCAAGTTTTCCCCAAATACCTTTATTCCTCCTTCTATCCTTCATCTGAGTATCTGTAGTGATTAATTTTGGTCATCAATTTGGCTAGATTGAAGGACATCTAGAAAATTAATAAAGCCTACTTCTGAGTGTGGCCAGGAGGCTGTTTTCATAGAAGATTGGCATGTGTATCAGCAAATTGGGTGGGGAAGACCCTCTCTGAATATGGACAGCACTATTCAATAGACTGGGGGTTTAGATGGAGCCACAAAGTGTGAGAACGGGGATGCTTGTGGACACATAGATACACTTGACTCTTTTTGAGCAGCTGCCTTTTTCGCTGCTGCTATTACCTGTGAAACAAGACTCCAGGTTCTTCAGTCTTTGAATGCAGACTTGTGATTCTCCAGAGGGGAGAGAAAAAAGGGCCTGTTTCTGAAGAATGGGGCTGCACACTGGCCTCTCTCATTTTGTGGTTTCCAGCTCCTTGGAATGAGCCGCTGCTGGTTTTCCCTAGATCTCCAACCTGCTGATGGACATTGTGGGGGAAATTCAGCCTCTAATCATGTAAGCCAATTTAATAAATTCTCTCTTACATTGAATATATTCTATTGATTCTGTTTCTCTGGAGAACCCTGACTTATAACACAGCATTTGTTTTATTCTTTCCACAGAAACTCTTCCATAAACTTCTTTCTCCAGTAGAGTGAGCCATTTCCCCCTGGAGTTCTAGAATGACATTTTTCTGGGAAGATGTATGTGCCCCTCCTGAACAACTGAAGCTGCCTCTCAGTAGTTAGGTTCTTCATGGAGTCACCAGGGTAAATTAAAGAAGACGGGTGTTAGTTTGTATTTCAATATTCAGAAGTACAATAGTCATTTTACAATAATGTTTGACATCATTTAAATGTATGACATAATTACTGAGTTCAAATAATATACTTTCAGCCAGATTCATATATTTCATTTTTGCTACTTTTAACATCTTCATACCAAGCTACATTCTGTAATTAATCAACTAGTGATGATAAGGGAGAAAAAGAAAGCAAATCTCTATATCAGAGACTGTCCTCCCACAGGCTGTCATCCCGTAATCTTATTTTCCTCTTCTTGCCTCTCAGCATCATAGTGCACAGACTACCTTCCTGTTATGGGCATCTTTCTAAGTTCCTTAGATGGTTTTTCATTAAGTATTTCCCCTTAATATTTCATATTAGTTGATCCTTGACAATATTTAAATCATGTAAATCCAGTCTATCTAGCTATATACTAATCATAACAAGGAGCCCATGGAGAAAAAAAAGTAATGCAGAATAAAGAATCATATAAAAATACTATCTGGGAAATGAGAAGGAAGTAGATATGGACTTCTACCATGGAACCTGGGCCCCCATTATGTGTACTCACATCCATTCACCATTGCATTATAGTCCTTCATTCAGGTATTTTCCTCTGTAGATTGTGACTTCCTATAGTCCAAGTTACATGTATTATTTTTTCTTCTAGCACTTAGCACCAAGCCAGTTGCATCACAGGTGTTTTTGTGTGGTGTGGTTGTTCACAAGCAAATACATTAATTGCATTAAGTCATTCATTGGACATGTATTGAGCATCAGACACTATTCTGAATGCTTAAGCTACATCAAAGAAAAAAGTGAATAGATTCCTGTCCTTTGGACCTTACATTTTAGTGGGGGTGGGGGATAAATAATCAATAAACATACATCACTAAGTTATATAGTATGATAAAAGGTGGCTATGGTTGTGGGAAAAAAAGAAAAACAGTAGAGCAATGTCAAAGTTGATGATGCTGAACTGGGGCTATAACAGATTGTACCACTGAAAGGAATGTTCAAAACATATTGTGAGGGTGAGGTTTAATCAAGACTTGAAGAAGAAGGAGTAGAGAGTAAGACCCCAGAATGGAAGTTGATTGCTGTTCTCACAAATCAATGAGGAGGATGTTCTCCATGTAGTGGAGAGAGCAAATGGGAGAACAGTTAGGAAGGCCAAAGAAGTGGGAGATGCAGGGCCTCCCTGCAGATGGGATTTTTTTTTTTTTGAGTCAAAGGGATACAGTTGACTGAAGAGTGATATTTTACATTTTTTTTTTTTTGCAGTACCGGGGATTGAACGCAGGGGCGTTCTACCTCCGCGCTACGCCCCCAGCCCTATTTTTTATACTTTATTTTGAAACCGGGTCTCACGAAGTTGCGGAGGGCCTCACTAGGTGGAGAGAGAGAGAGAGAGAGAGAGAGAGAGAGAGAGAGAGCTGAGGTTGGCCGAGAACCCAGATCCTCCGGTCTCCACCTCCCAAAGTACTGGGATTACAAGCGTGCGCCACCACGCCCGGCGATATTTTACATTTTAAAAGGATCAATTTGAACTCTCTGGGGGCAGAGGTAAAAAAGAATGAATTTCTATTAGAAGTACCTCACGGTAACTCAGATGATCGGAAATCTGGCACAAATAAGTTGGTAGCAAGGTAGAGCTGGGGAGAAGTTTTCAAAATCTAAATAGGGCAAGTAGGATTCCCAAATGGGTTGGGAAGAAATGTCCAAAGTCTCTGGCTTAAACAAAAAGAATGGCAGATGTCTCAGTCAGCATTATCACTGCCATAACCCAAATAACTCACCGTTCAACTTAGAAGGAAGATTTATTTGCTCACGGTTTCCTTGGAATTCTTTTTGATGTGTGTGTGGCCCTGGGGATTGAACCCAGGGGCATTCTACCTCTGAGCTATGCCCCCAGCCCTATTTTATTCACTAAGTTGATGATAGTCTCACTACTTACTGAGGCTGCCTTTGAACCTGCGATCCTCCTGTCTCAGCCTCCCAAGTACTAGGTTCTTTGGAGATTTTTGGGTTCAGTCCATGTGAAGCTGGGAACCACAGATCTCAGGACATGGCAGCAGGAAGCAGAGAGGGAGAGTACAAGACTCTGTTCTCATATCATGGAGGCTAAACACAGAGAGAGCAAGCAAGGGGAGAATGAACCATATATATGTTCCCTAAGGCCACACCCACAGGGACCCACCCTACATTCCTAGCTTACCACCCAGATAAATACATTACACTGGATTTACCTACTGATGAAATTATAACCTCTATAAAAGAACCCTATCAACCCTGAACATTAATGCATGAGCTCTTCAAGGGACACTCTATATTTGACCATAACATTCTACCCCTGGCTCCTGAATATCTCATGCCCATTTCAGAATGAAAGGTGCATTTAGTCCATCTCCAAGAGTTCCCACAGTTTTAACATTTCCAGCAACACTCAAAAGTCCCAAATCCAAAATCTGAAACTCAAAGGGAACCCTTGGCTGTGAGCCCCTGTGAAAACACAAAGCAAGTTATATACATCCAATTTACAATTGCACAGAGTAAACATTTTCATTCCAAAAGAAAACAATAGAACCAGAGAAAGGAATGGGACCAAAACAGTATTTAAATGTGGCAGGGCAAGCATTTGATCACGCAGCTCCACTTCTGGCTTCCGGGTCACATGGCCATGAGATGAGACCTCCATTAGGCCTTGGCAGCCCCACCCCTGTGGCCTGGTTGATTGCAGTGGACAGCATACTCATCCTTCCAGCCTGGCTCCATGGCTCACAACTTGCAGCCATTTCTCCTGGTTGTTACATGTTTCTGGCATTTCTAAATTGTGAGGGTTTTTCTTGGAACCTTTACTTCACCCACACAGGTTCACACATTGCCCCATTTGGGCTGCTTGCAGAGATCCTGGCCCTGCTATACATTGTTTGGCTTCTCAGCCCTTCCTTTGAAATCTGGGGAGAATCCTTCATAACCCCTTTGTCCAAGCAAAGCTAGTATTACATGAGCACCAAGATTGACTGCTATCAGGAAAGGAAGGTAGTCATGCTCCCTTTGATCAATGCCGCTGGGCCCTTTTCAATCACAGCCATAGGGGCCCCCTCCATTCTGGACACAGCTGGGCCTGCATCTATCCAGGCTGCTGCTGCCCTCATCTCCTTCCAGGCCTCAGGGAAGAATTTGAGTTCCTTTCCTCAAATGGCCACCCTTGTTTCCATGGCTCTGCACTTGCACTTGAACTGCCCCAACCACATTCCTTTTTTTTTTTTTTTTTTTTTTGGCAAATGTTCCACTGCCCTGACTGCATTTCTTTTTTTTTTTTCCCGGTACTGGGGATTGAACCCAGGGGCTTTCTACCTCCAGGCTACACCCCCAGCCCTATTTTTTACTCTTTATTTTTTTATGTTCATTTATTGGTGCATTGTAATTATACAGTTTGATATATGTCAGGGTATCAACATCATACATGCACACATTGCACATTTAGCCCTCCCTCCAATCCCACCCTATTCCTTCCCCCTTCCCTCCCTTTCATGCTCCAGATAGTGATTGAGTCTTATAGGTTTGCGTATGTACATCATGTGCTATAGCGTCTACTCTTTATTTTGAAACAGGGTCTCACTAAGTTGCGGAGGGCCTCACTAAGTAGCTGAGGCTGGCCGCAAACCCAGATCCTCCTGTCTCAGTCTCCCAAGTACTGGGATTACAAGTGTGTACCATCACGCCCGGCTCCTTTCTTTGTTTCTAATCAAAGTATTTGATCTCCCTTCAGCCATCTTGCTTTCTTTCACAGCACCCTCTCTCTGGGCCACAGCTTTACACATGTCTTTCTGGCCAAAGTGCAACTCTTTAAAGTCTGTCTGTTTTGCTTTATGTTCCCAAAATTCAGTGTACAATTCACTGAATGCAGACATCAATATCCATAAGGCAGTTTGGATATTTTACTGTTTTGAGATTTCCTCTCCCAGCTTAATCAGTCCATCGTCTTTAAATTCAGCTTCATACAATGTTTCAGGACACAGGCCAAATAGCAATTTATCATTTATATAAATATATTAAATGATATTCTCCTAAACATTAAAGCAGTCAATTCAAAACTGTTTAATAAAATAAGTATCTCTAGATATTTACCCATTGTTCATAAATTTATTATATCAAATTTATGTAATGGAATTGACGACATATTACCCAGCTATACCCCTCCTTGACACCTTTCTGAAAGAATTAAAATCAGAAATGTATAGTGTATCCATGTTGTATAGTAGCACAATTTATAATAGGTAAATTATGAGACTAACCTAGGTTCCTATCAACAAATGAATGGATAAAGATAATGAGGTATATTCAAGCAATGGAATTCTACTTAGTCATAAGGAAAAACAAATTTATGTCATTAGCAGGTAAATGGAAGGGACTAGAGAATATTATGCTAAGTGAGATCAGCCAGTCTCAAATGTGAAATGTTTTCTTTCACAGGCAGAAGCTAGAGAGAAAATAGGAAACAAAAAAGGAATTAAATACTGGGGAGAGAGACCTGTAGAGTAATGGAAGGGGATTGGAAAAGAAAATTAGGAAGGAAGCAGGACGATTGAGGAAAAAAATTTCAAATAATACTATGGCAATATGTGAAGGTATTACTCCCAACTTCACTAATATGGAAGGAGGGAGGAAGGGATAGCAAGGTCAGACGTGGCAAGAAGTACACCAAGAGCTGTGTGCATGTATATGTGCATCACATTGAACCTTACTATGGTATATGATAACAATGCTCTAATAAAATAATTTAAAAAATTATGTTTAAGCATATCATTATAATCACAAAACTAATATATTCTTTTTTCTTAAAAATATTAAACACACAAAGTTATAATAATTTTTGTAAAAAGTTTAGTGGTTATAGAAGTATCTGTATGATAAGTCCATCCAATATTTTTATCAGGTTTTTATTTTTTCTTACTTTAACTTTTATACTTTGTTTGGGTTATATTCCTAAACTTATTCTTTTTTAACTGATTCATAAAATATAAAATTCTACATATTAATCGGACACCATGTGATATTTCAGTACATGAATAAATTATAAGGTTTAAATAATGTTAAATATATCTCTTCATTTATCAATTCTTTATGGTGAAAATATTCAAAATCCTTTCTTCTACCTTTTTGATATGTACAGTACATTATTATTATCTGTAGTTACCCCACTGTTCAATAGCACACCAGAACTTCTTGCTTCAACCTAACTGTAACTTAGAACCCACTGATGAACGTCTTCCCACCTAAACTCCTTTTGATACCTTTTTGACCAGCTACAGTTATAGGACCTGCGTGATTTATCTAGGGATTTTATGGCTTAAGTTATAGAAAATTCTCTTGATGTCATTCAGAACCAAAGGACCCCTCTTCTAACTGAACTTCATTTGTTATCTCCCCATTACTTTTTTAACTATTTTTTCTTTTGAAATAACTGTAGATGTACATGCAGGTATAAAACACTATATAGAGAAATACTCTTTTACCAGTTTCTCCCATGATAATATACTGAAAATTATAGTACAACATCACAACCAAGATATTGACAGATACTAGACATTTCCATCAGTACAAGGATTTCTCATGTTGAAGTTTATAACACCCTCACTTCCTTCCTGTCACCAATTTCTACTTAACTCCTGGCACATTTTGAATTTCTACAATTTTTCATTAAAAAATGTTATAAAAATTGATTTGTATAGTGCATGATATTTTGAGATTGGCTTTTTTTTACTACTAATAATGCCATTTAGATTCACCTAAAGTATTGAGTACATTAATATTTCAGCCCATTTGTTTGTTTTGTAAATTGTTTTATACTTTTATTAGTGTACTGTAATTACACAATTTGGTGAGTTTCAAAGTAATAACAAAAATACAGACAGGTCTCAGTGTGTTTCCCTTCAGGTCCCACCTCAGTCCCCACACCTCACCATACATAATAGTGATATTGGTAGTGATGACTTAATACCTGAGGGTAATATAATTTGAACTGTTTCTCTCATAAGTTCATCATCCCTCCCACCTCCCTCCCCCCTCCCTCCCCCATCCCCTTCCACTCTTTTACTGATCTCTCTCCTCAATTATCTAAAGTCCTTTCTGATTCTTATTTTCTCTCTAGCTTCCACGTAAGAGAGAAATACTCAATCCCTGATTTTCTGAGACTTATTTCAGCCCCTTTTTTTTGTCGAATGACATTCTAAGATGTGGATATGCTAGTTGTTTAATCCCTCATCAATTAATAGACCTCTGGGTGTTTATAGTTTTTGGCTATAATGTATAATTAATATGGATGCAATAAACTTATTTGTATAGGTTTTTGTGGGTAAATGAGTTTTCATTTTGTAATTCTTTGGTTACATGAAAGTTTTTTCTTTTAGGAATGTAGAGGCTGTGAATTCTAAAATCAAGTCACTGGCAGGTTGGAAAACAGTTTTACTGCTTCCAAATGTGTGCCTTACATGCTGTATCTTCTCAAGAGGAAGCAGCCATGTCCTCAAATGGAAGAAAAGTAGGAGAGAGAGAGAAAAGGAGAATGCCCACTCCCAAAAGACCATTTTATAGTATAATTAACCTATTCCTGAAGGCAGATCCCTCATGACAAAAGTTTCCAATTAGGCACCTCCTGCCAATAGTATTTCATTAGGGATTAAGATTTTAATGCATTAATCTTTTTTGTTTTTGGTACTGGGGAATGGAAGCCAAGGGCATTCTACCTTCAAGCTACACCACCAGCCTTATTTTATTATTTTATTTTGAAACAGGGTTTCACTAAGTTGCAGATGGCCTCACTAAGTTGTGGAGGCTGGCCATGAACCTGCGAGCCTCCTCTCTCAACCTCCCAAGTATTGGGATTACAAGCATGTGCCACCATGCCCAGCTCCAATGCATTAATTTTTGGTGATACATTCAAACTATAATAGCTGATGATTTTGAACCTATTTCATATGCTTATTTTCCTCCCATATGTTATCTTCAATGGAATGTTATTTTATATCTTTTATATTTTATATCTTTTCTTTTTTTTTGGTACCGGGGATTGAACCCAGGGGTGTTCTACCTCTGCGCTACACCCCCAGCCCTATTTTTTTATACTTTATTTTGAAACCGGGTCTCACGAAGTTGCAGAGGGCCTCCCTAAGTAGACAGAGACTGAGACAAGGGGAGAGAGAGAGAGAGAGAGAGTGAGAGAGAGAGCTGAGGCTGGTCGTGAACCCGGATCCTCCAGTCTCCGCCTCCCAAAGTACTGGGATTACAAGCGTGCGCCACCACGCCCGGCATTTTATATCTTTTCTAATTGAATTGTTTTACAGTTGAGTTTTGAGAGTTCTTTATATATTCTAAGTAGTATTGCTTTGTTAGATGTGTGATTCGCAAATGTTTTTTTCCCCAATGTGTAGCTTGTCATTTTAACCCCTTAACAGAATCTTTTGCTGAAATAATATTTTTATTTTGGTTGAATTCAAATTTGTAATTTTCTAAAATGAATCATATTTTGGTAACAAACCTAGAACTCTTTTGCCAAGCCTAAAATTCCAAACACTTTCCTAAATCTTTAGTTTTCTCCAAAAAGTTTGTTTCACCTTTTACATTTGTCTGTGGTCCATATTTAGTTAATATTTATACAAAAATAAAACTGTTTTCCTTTCTTTTTTTTCGTGGTAGCAGGGATTGAACCCAGCGGCATTCTACCTCCTAACTACACCCCCGGCCCTATTTTTTATCCTTTATTTTGAATCTGGGTCTCACAAAGTTGCAGAGGGCCTCACTAAGTAGCTGAGGCTGGCGGCAAACTGTGATCCTCCAGTCTGCCTCAGAAGTACTGGGATTACAAGCGTGCACCACCACGCCCGGCTATTTTTTTCCTTTCTAATTAGACAAATTCCCATACTCATTCTTTCAACATAGGTCTGATGGAAGTAGATTTTAGATTTTCTTCACCTGAGAATATTTTTATTTTTTCTTAATACCCAAAGATACTTTGACTTAAAACAGGATTAGGGATTAACAGTTTTTTCTTTCAGTATTTTAAGAATATTTTATTGGTGAATTGTAGTCCCACATCATAATGAAGATCAGTGTGTTAGGGACATACAGGCATGCCGCAGTTGGTGAGCCTCTCCCCACCTCCCATCCTTCTCCTTCCCCTTCCCCATACATGATATTGAGATTGGCATTGGTAATTTCATATATGTACATAACATCAATCAAAGTGTTTCCTTTATTAATTCTCCTTCCCCCCATCCTTCTCTAAACCCCCTCCATCACTCTATTTGGGTTTCTCCTCCTTTATCTAAAGTCCCTCTTGTATCCTAATTCCTCCCTAGCTTCCACATATGAAAGAGAACATATGTTGGTCCTTCACTTTCTGTGACTGGCTAATCTCACTTAATATACTTTTCTCCAGATACATCCATTTTTCCTGAAACAGATGTAATTTTGTTCTTCATTATTATTTAGTAGAATTCCATTGTGTGCATATCCCATAATTTTTTAATTCATTCATGTATTGATGGACACGGGCTGGTTCCATGATTTGGCTATCGTGAATTGTGCTGCTACAAACATGTATATGCAGGTAGCACTATAATACTATGATTTCAGTTCCTTTGGAAAGGTACCCAGGAGTGGTATAACTGGATTATATGGCGATTCCATTCACAGTCTTCTGAAAAACCTCCACACTGATCTCCATAGTGACTGAACTAATTTGCAATTCCACTAACAGTGTAGAAGAGTTCCTATTTCCTCACATCCTCGCCAGCATTTATTGTTGTTTGACTTCTTGATGATTGCCACTCTAATTGAGGTTAGATGGAATCTCAGTGTAGTTTTGATTTTAATCTTCCTGATTGTTAGTTATACTGAACATTTTCTTTCTTTTTTTTTTGCGATACCGGGGATTGAACCCAGGGGTGTTCTACCTCCGTGCTACACCCCTGGCCCTATTTTTTTATACTTTATTTTGAAACCGGGTCTCACGTAGTTGCAGGGCCTCACTAGGTAGAGAGAGAGAGAGAGAGAGAGAGAGAGAGAGAGCTGAGGCTGGCCGCTAACCCAGATCCTCCGGTCTCCGCCTCCCAAAGTACTGGGATTACAAGTGTGCGCCACCACACCCGGCATTATACTGAACATTTTCTCATGTATTTATTGGCCATTTATATTTCTTCTTTTGTGAAGTGTCTATTTGGTTCAATTTCTCATTTCTTGATTGGGTATTTTTTTGTGTGTTAGGCCTTTTAAGTTCCTTGTATATTCTAGATATTAGTCCTTTTTTATGTTCACTTATTGGTGCATTGTAATTATACATTTTGATATATGTCAGGGTATCAACATCATACATGCACACATTGCACATTTAGCCCTCCCTCAAAGGAATAGCTGGCAAAGATTTTCTCCCATTTTGTAGGCTCTTTCTTTGGACTCTTGATGGTTTCCTTTGCTGCACAGAAACTTTTTAGTTTAATGCCAACCCATTTATTAATTCTCTTTCATTCAATAATTTTTGTTTTTCTGATATACTTTATCTTTACTAAAACTTTATGTTTTGATTATTCCATGCATGTTTATAATTATTGTTAATTTTTATAATAATGAGTGCTTCAGAATTTGTTGCCTAATTCTACCTGCCTATCATCTCGGCATTTCCATTTTTATTATCTTTCTTAATTTAATTTGAGATATTTCTGTTTCTTTATATGGCTTATCTTTTTAATAGCTTTTGTTATTATTTTATGAATTTCAGGATCTTATTGAAACATTCTATTTTAGAAGGTTTCTTCTGATATTATTCTGGCAGAAAAGGGAATATTTCTACCTCCTGTTATCAGGTATAAGCAAAATTCCTGATTTCCAACTTGGCCCCTATTGACATGTGAGTCAAGAGAGCTCCCCTGACTGCAGGATGGGGTGGGAGTTCCTGCTTCCCACCAGGTCTCCGCTGATAACATGGTGGGCGTGGAGAGACACTTCATTATTTCCAGATAGTGGTAGACTTCCAAGTTCCCCCTTGAGGTCTCTACTCATACATCTAGGCAGGAGAGACCTTGTCACTGCCTGGCTGGAAAGTCCCAGCTCCTATGTGACCTTCTCTGACACCAACCTAGGTAGGAGGAGTGGGGTGTACCTGGAAAGGGCAGAAATATAAAGTCTCTTTTCAGGCTTTATTGACACGGATGGGGATGTGACCACCGTTTATTTTCCTGTCATATTTGGCTGGAGTAGAGCAGTTGTTGCCTCTAAGTTTTCTGTCTTACTAAGGTGGACCCTATTCTGTTTCTTTGGATACAGAGAACATATTTCTTTCTTTCTTCCATGCACCTGCTCATGGTTCCAGGAGGTTAGCTCTAATTCTCATATATATGAGGTAAAAGAAAACTCGAGAAAAGACTGTTGTGTCATTCCTTGGGTGCCAAAGACCATAGCTGTATACTTTCTTCACCCCACCTTCCTGAGTCTTATGTATATTTTACACATAACATCCAGGGTTTTTTGGTTGTATTCAAGAGGAAGAAGAGGGAAAGGTATATTTATTCTATCTTTCCAGAAGTAAAAGCCCTTGAATTTTTAAGTTCATCCATTCCTCATTTATTTTATTTATCCTATTTTGTTGATGTTTCATACAAGTATGTGCTTTTCCAATTTGTTCAGATAGTGTTATATGATCCTTTTCCCTGTCATTATTATACACTGATATTAACTCAGTTTATTATGTATCTAAGCCTAAATATTATATATTTCTAATCAACAAAAGTTCTAAACTGGGTGGGGGGTTAGGGATCTGATGAAGACAGCTAGATCTTTTCTTAGGACACTTGCTAATTTATCATCTAAAATATGTAGTTGAAACTTCTTTCTGCTTCTTCATAAAGCATGCCCACCTGTGGTGAAGAAATGTTGAATCTCTTTCTTCTGTATTGTGCATAATCACTAGAAGTAATTGATACGTCTGCACCCATCTCTACAATTAAAAGCAAAGCAAAAGAAAACAACACATAACTACAGTTTATGAATTAAATGTTTGAATAAATAAATACACAAGCTTATTAGCCCTTAATTTAAAATGTTTAATTACAAATTCATGTCAGGCATGGTGAGACATGCTTTAATCCCAGTACTTGAGAGGCTGAGACAGGTTCAAAGATTGCAAGTTAGAGGCCAGCCTCAGCAACTTAGCCAGACCCTCAGCAACTTAGTGAGACTCTGTTTCAAAATAAAAAAAATAAAAAGGGCTGGGGGTGTAACCCGGGGGTAGAAGGTGCCTGGGTAACACACACACGTACACACACACACACACACACACATACACACACACACAAATCAATATGCTCTCTATATGTTTTTTTGTTATGAATATTATAACTTTTGAAGATTATAATAGAATGTGGCATGGTATGAAAATATGTACACTTCTCCACCCATAATGATATCTCTTCTTATCCCAACTGTGTTAGATTTAACCATGCAACTTGCTTTACCTAATGGCATGCAATCGTACCTAACAAAGACCATGTCTGAGTAGGAGACTTAATACTTTATGGAAGCACCTGTTTTTTCTTGCTCCTCCCTTTTGTCCCCATAATGTGCAGACCTCACACTGGGAATATTCCTTCAGACTGGGTCCCAGAGGGGAAGACACATGAGGCAGTGCTGAGCAAAGCTGCAGCAGCACACATGTTTTGTGAAAGAAAAATAAATGTTTGTTATTATAAACCACTGAGATTTCATAATTGCTTCATATGTAGTAGGACAAACCCATAAGTAATTTGGTATTTATAGTGTTTTGAACATACTTATTGTAATTAAATATCTTAAAGACCTGGTTTCTTTGCTTTTCTCATAACTCCTTATATCCTTGAGAAATTTTACTTTGTGGTAGGATAAAGATACTATAAGCCTAGTTATTTCTCCTCAGGATGCAGAATTCATAAATCTACAAAGAGCTCATCTTTCTTTTAGCAAGCCACACTCAGAAACCAAAATCTGGACTATAAATTTGCACTTGGTCATCACTGGTAGGCTAAGTACTGCTGTTGCTGGGAGACCACAAATAGTAATAGTTATATATCAAGGAAAATATTACCTTTTAAGGAATAGGGTCATGTGGATTTTTCCAGTTTAATTTGAATATAACAAAACCTTTCTACTTTGTTAAATTCATTTTTTTCTTTAAGGTAATTCCTTAATTTTTAACTATCCTAATTATGATTGTTCTTTATCTTTCTTTTTTTTTTAATTTTTTTTTGCGGTACCGGGAATTGAACCCAGGGGCGTTCTACCTCCGCGCTACACCCCCGGCCCTATTTTTTATACTTTATTTTGAAACCGGGTCTCACGAAGTTGCGGAGGGCCTCACTAAGTAGAGAGAGAGAGAAGAGAGAAAGAGACAGGGAGAGAGAGAGAGAGAGCTGAGGCTGGCCTCGAACCCGGATCCTCCAGTCTCTGCCTCCCAAAGTACTGGGATTACAAGCGTGCGCCACCACGTCCGGCTTGTTCTTTATCTTTCATAAAATATTATTATCTACCATTATTAGTCACTTTCCTTGACACAGAAGAGTTTTCATATGTTCACCCAGAGTATATATGCATGTTCTGTGTTGCCTCACTTCCAGAATCTTTTCTTCTTGATAGGGTTATTTTATTTTATTGGACTTCATAATGCTGAAAAACACTTTCTTAGTTGAATGTTGAAAATCAAATGATAGGAGTTTGGCTACTGCCCATTTGTCATAGGAAATTGCTATTGGGAATAATTTAGAAACAGTTGGTTCTACAGAAATTCATTTTTGTTTACTTTCAACTAAGATTAAATAAGGAGGGAAACCAAGTTATTGTGACAGTAGTCTTATTTTTTAAGGTAAAAAAGAGTATTGAACATACAACCTAGTAATAAAGTATCTCATGTGATCTAGTAATAAATGACTCGAAGAATCTCAAATTAGATAATGATGTACTGTAGAGAAATCATTATTAGTGCCGTAAAATGGGATAACTTAAAAAAAATTTCATGGTTTGCAGGGGAAGTTTAATACACATTCATCCTTGACATGCAGGTTGGATAAGAAAAATATGAGAAACCAAATTCTAAATGTGACTGGTATTTGGTTATTTCTTTAAACATGTAAACTTTTTATGAATCTCATTTGGGAATATATCAGCTGATATTTGGATGGAATAGAGATAAATTGATGCTTCAGTTTGGAAGCATAGATTAGAACCTGACTCTTCTTTCCAAATGTTTGGGTATGGAAATATATCATCCTAAGGCCCCATTTATTTATTCATATACAATTATATACATTTTATAAAGTTACTATATATATTATATGACAACATGCACAGAATATTGTTGTATAAATGAGTTCTTTCCCATTAGATTTTTAAATCCTGTGACTTTCTCTCTTATTCACTCTTCTTTTATCAGTATTTAACACCAGCATCTACCAAGTAGTTGGTTTTCAATAAGTTTTATACAATCATTAATTAATTGCTCATTAAACATTATTCCCATTTCCTTAAACTCTTTTGTAATTTTAATATTCACTATGAGGCTTTCTTATAGGAAAATAGTCTTGAAGTTTTCACCAGCAGATCATAAAATCACTAACTCACACTTTCCTTGGTGCATTTCCATTAATGTATTACCTATTGAATTATATTTGAAATCATTGTTCTTAGAGTTTCAAACATGATTTTTTGATGATATATTCTTCTTAATCATGCATTCTCATTGTTTAATATTTTTCCCTCACATCCATCAAAAACAAAACTTTTTCTTGACAATACAATAAATATTATTCAATATTACATATTGGAGAGTTAACTTGCATTTTGGGGGAAATATCAGAGGTTTATTTATTCAGGACCAGCAATTTGTACTACCAAATAAGTAATAATTTTTAATATAACAAATGACCCACGATGCACATATGAATATCAACAGGGCAATATTTATGTGAGGGTTCATATATAAAATGAACATAAATTCACACTCATATATATTCCCATTTTAATATTATTAAAAGTGTAATGATGCCTGTGCTTAAAAAATGCAAATATAATTCTTCTTTATTAGAGGTATTGATTCATTCTGATAGGTATATGGAGAAACTTCAGAGTATCTTTAAATGCCTTGAACTGCTTAGGAATAAAAACCATGAACACAGTGGCAAAGATGAAGAAGGGAGTAGCGTTTACTTTTGAAGAGAGAGGATTGTGAGGTGACTTCAAAACTAGTGTTCAAGGTAGACATGTTAGCTTTTCATTGCTGTGACCAAAATACCTGATAGGAACAACTTAAAGGAGGAAAGATTTATTTTGGCTCATGGTTTTGTGGTTTCGGAGGATTCAGTCCATGGTCAGTTGGATTGAAGGCAGAGGCATCATGATGGAAAGGTATGGCTGAGGAAAGCTACTTAGTTCATGCTGGTTGGCAAGGAGTGGAGAGAGAGAGAGAGAGGGAGAGAGAGAAACCAAGAGAATATAAACCCTTCCAGGGCATACCCCCAGTCACCCATTTCCTCCACATGTCTCACCTCCCAGTAGTCTATTCAACCATCACTGGATTAATTCACTGGTAAGGTCAGATCCCTCATGATCCAATTTATTCCCCAAAGTCACATGGCATTTTGGGGGACATGATAGTTCTCTAACAACAGCTTTATTTCATAAAGGATAAGAACATGTTATTTCTATTCTTAGAGCAGAGAGATACAAGAGTTGGTTTTCATTATAAATGGAAAATTCCCTTAGATTTCTAGCAACAACTTCAAAAGAGAAACAGTCCAAGCAAAGGTGATAAAAAGTTCATTCTCTATGGAGATGCTTAAACAGAGAAAAAAATAAATCTTTTATAAGTAACCATTACTGTAGGCTTGCTTAAAAACAGAAAAGAGTGAATTAGATCTTTCCAAATTTAAGATTTAAAGAAAATACAGTGTCCATCAACAAATGAATAGATTACAAAATTATGGGATATATATACAATGGAATTCTACTCAGACACAAATAAGAACAAAATTATGTCATTTGCAGTGAAATGGATGAAACTGGAGAAAATTATGCTAAGTGAGATTAGTCAGCCACAAAAAGTAAAAGGTTGGATGTTTTTCCTCATATGTGGAAGCTAGGGAGAAAGTGGGGCACAGGAGGGACTCCAGACAAAGGAGGAGAAACCTTATTGGAATGATGGAGGGGACCTAATGGAGGGAGGTGGGATGGTTGGGGGGAAGACTCCTTAAGAGAAACACTTCCATGGACATGATGTACATATACAAATTTATTAATGCCAACCACAATGTCATGCACAGGTAGGGTGAGAGAATGGGGTGGGAGCTGGGGGAGGGATCTCTGAGTGCTGTGTGCGTGTATGCCTCTATCAATCAGAACTTCATCATGATGCATGATCACAATGCACCAATAAAAAATACATTGAAGAATTCTAGATAAGCAGTTCATGTTTCTCTCATGTATTATCAGTTTTTCAGTTTTATTAATATGTTTATACTATTCTTGAGGTATGTTTGTGTGTGTGTGTGTGTGTGTGTTTATAAGGAAAGTCGTTAGCAAATTAAAAAGATAGGTCAGAGTGTGGGAAAAAATATTTCCAAATCATATCTGATTAAAAAATTTTTATCTAGAGCATGTAAAAAGTCTTAAATCTAAATAATAACGAGATATCTAAACCAATTAAAATTTCAGCCAAAGATTAAAATAGATACTCAAAAACATACAAATGCCTAATAAAAACAAAATATTAAGATTCCATAATTATACTTGTGTTAATCAGTGTCTCTGTCAACATTCTCACTGTTATAATACAGAACAACTGACCACATAACTTAGAAGAAGGAAGATTTATTTGCTCACAGTTTCTGGAGATTTTGAGTTAGTCCTTGTGAGTCCAGAGTCTTTGGATGTCATAGCATGACAGAAAGGAAGCAGCAAGAGGGAGAGTAGGGGCTCTGCTCTCACGTCATGAAGGCCAGAAGCAAGGAATACAAACAAGCAAGAGGATTCAAAGAGAAAAGCACAAACCCTATGATCACACCCCCAGGGACCCACCTCCCTGGCCTAGGTTACCACCTAATAAATCCATTACAATGGATTTATCCACTGATGAGATTACAGCCCTCATGACTTAATGACATCAACTCTGAACATTAATACTTTAGCTCTTCAGTGGACATTCTATATCTAACCATAACAGTCAGCTTTCTATTACTGTGACAAAATATCTGAGATAACATAAAAGGAGGAAAGAGGAAAGGTTTATTTTGGCTTACAGTTTTAAGGCTTCAGTTCATGGTCACTACGCTTCATTGTTTTGGGACTTGGCAAAGGAAAATGCTTTCCCCATGTGGCCAGGAAGCAGAGATAGAAGTAAGAGCCAGTACCCCAATCCTCTTTAAGGCCACACCACCTGACCTCATTCTACTAAATCCCACCTCCTAAGGTTCCTCCATCTCTCAAGCATTTAGGATCTGGACCTTTGGGAGATATTGAAGATCCAAACCATAACACTACTCCAAGGTATTTACTCAGAAGAAATAAAAATACATGCCAATAGAAAAGTTTTACACAAATGTTTATGACAGCAATATTCAAGAGGTAAAAATTGGAAGAAATTAAAGTATCTATCCAATGTTGAATGAATAAAAATTGTATAACCATGTAATAGAAAAACATTTAGCAATAAAAACTAAACAATGAAGTGGGAATGGTGGCACAGGCCTGTGATACTAGCACATGAGAGGCTGAGACAGGAGGATTACAGGCTTGAAGTGAGCACAGGGTTACTTAATGAGAGCCTGTTCCAAAAGAGATAAAAAAGGGCATGTGGTATAGCTCCGAAATAGAATGCTCCTGGGTTCAGTCCACAGTACCACACACACACACACAAAGACTAAACAATGAATATAAGTTATGACATAGATGAACCTCAGAAACATAACATAGGTCATATTATCTCTACCTTGGTAGTATTGGTTCTGAGGTTAGAATGTCCTTTGTTGTGTGGTGCTGTCCTTTGCTTTGTGGGTTGATTAGTAGCATCTGACATCTATCAGAGTCTGGTAGGACATACCTATAGTTGTGATATCTATAATGTTTATAGACATTGCAAGATAGCCCTTGGGTGCAAAGTTACCCTGGTAGAGAATTACTGTGATCAGCAAAATACCAAATATATGGTCCCATTTAGAGTAAACATTCCAGTGAGAAAAATCCATAGGGACATAGAATAAATGAGTAGTCTCCTGGGTTTGGGGTGAAATAGAGGCTTGAATACAGAAGGAAATGAATAATTTCTTTGATGTGATAGAAAAGTATTAAAACTTGATTGTGGTGATGGTTGGATGACACTAAAAATTAGCTAAAAGTCATTGAGTTGTACACTTAAAGCAGGTGAAATTTATGGTGTGTAAATTATCCATCAATAAACCCATTAAAATTCTGAAAAAATATTTTATAAGTAATTTTTAGAAATAAAATATTACATTAAAACAAGGAAAACTGAATAATGACAAAGCAAAACAAAAATAATAAACAAAACCGGAGATTTAAATGAGTGGTAGAGAGCTAGTATGGCATACATGGGGCCCTGGGTTTATTCCCCAGCACCAAAAAAAAAAAAAATTAGTAAGTAAATAAATAACTAAAATTACAAAAAAATGAGAACATTTAAAGATGAAAATATTTTTCTAAAATAAAAATTCCACTGAAGAACATTAAAAGTAGATTAGATTATATAGAAAAAAACAGTCTATTGAAGATATTTTAAAAGCAACTGATATGGAAAGAAAGTGAATAAAATGAGCAGAATTGATGAGAGATTATTGAGTAGTATTTATATATACACACAACAGACATACATTCATATACATTTTTGAAAAATGGTGCTAAAGAGAAAAATCTCAAAGTCATCAAAGTAAATAAAGATGCATTACTATAATTACTAGAGAGAAGGTGTCAACATTGCCCACGAGTTTTTCGGTCCAGATTTCAAGCTATGAATAGTTTTCACATTTTTATAGGTTTATAATCAAGAACAGTAACAATGAATAAAGAAAAACATGAAACAAAACTTTTGTGCCCAAAGCCTAAAATGCTTATCATGTAATCCTCTACAGAGAAAATTTGCATTTCTCTGCAACAGAGGAACTAAGAGGAGAGGACCATGTAGCTTTCATCATAAGCTGTGTTATCCAAAATACAATGAAGTGATAGTTTATGATGTTGAAACCATACAATTGTCAAATAGTCATCCATACCCAGTGAAAATATCATTCAAAAATGAAGATAAAACATAAAAATTTCAGATAAAGACTGAAACATCTTTATCTTGCATAACTACTCAACAAGAAAATTTACACGAATTTCTTCAGATAGAAGGAATTTGCTTCCAGGTAGAAATTTTCATCTACACAAAGAAAGAAAACACACCACAAATCGAAAATATATGCATAAAATGCTTTAAAAACCACAAAGCTTTTCAACTGATGGTTTACTTTAGGAAAAAAATTAACACACTGTGGGGTTTGTAGCATTATATGCAATGAGATAAAATGACCAAAATTGTAAAAAGGATGAAAGACATAAAATAGAAATGTACTTTTCTATTTTTAATAAATATTATGTGAAATGACAAATTACTTGAAGGTAGAGTGAGGATTGTTAAATCACATATTATCCACCTAGGAATAATCACTAGATAAATAAAAAAAGAGGCATAAGTAACAAACCAACATAGGAGGTAAAATATGATGAAAATACCCCATAGGTCCTAAAGGAAGCAGAAAAATAAAACCCACCAAAGAATAGGTAAGACAAATTTAATACACATTGTAATATTGTAGATTCCAACATATTTATTAATAATTACACTAATAATAAATAGTAGTGTAATATCTCAATTAAATGTCAGGGTTTCTCAGAATGGATGAAAACTCAAGCCCCAAGTATTCTCTCCAAGAAATTCACTTTAAAGACACAAGTCAAAGAATGGCAAAATATGCACCATGCAACACTCATATTAAGAAATATCAGGCAAAGTAGATGTCAGAAGATGAACTATTAGCAAATATTAAACGGGGCATACAGCAATAAACTTGTAAAAAATGACATAATAAAGACCTAAAATAGATATTTGAAATTTAAAGAAGACAACACATATTAAACTAAAAAGTTAGAGACAAATCCACAATTATGGTTGTAGATATCAACTATCATATCAGTCATTGATAGTTTACACAATCAAAATGTCAGTAAGGTTATATAAGATGATATCAGTCAACTTGACCTAACAGAATGTACCACACAACTACTAGAAAATACATGTTCTATTCAAATGTCCATAAAACATTCACCAAGATAGGAAAAAAAGCTTACTGCAAAACATATTTCAATCCAATTAAAATATTGATGTAATTTTTAAAACTATTTTTTAAAATTTATGTGTTACAATATTGATAGAATATAAAAGACAAAAATACTGTCAACCCAATAGATGCAAAAAAAGCATCATTTGAAAAATTTAAACCACCATTTCCTCAATTTAAGGAAGGGCATATATATTCAACCTATACTAGCATTACATTTTATAAGAAAAGAGAATTATTTATTCCTATGATCAGGAACAAACCAAAAATGACCAACTTGCCACCTCTACCAGAGCTCCCAACCAATAAAATAAATAAAGAAAAATAAATAATAACAACAAAGCATGCAGAGAGAAAAATAAGAAATATTATTGTATTTCTTCTCAGATGACATAGTTTTATTTATAGGAAATATAATCTATAATAAACACTACTAGAAATTACATATGAGTTTAGCAAGTTCATAGTATTATATAATTTATATGCAAAAATCAACTGCATTTTTATATTCTAGCATATGAATCAATTGGACATTGAAACCTTAAGTAATAGTACAAGTCAAAACTGTACTCTTGAGAGAGACTAGAGAATACCTAAATTAATGGAGAGATATGTCCTGTGAAGGAATCAGAAGATTAGATGATGTTAAGGTGTCAATTATTGTCAAATTAACATGTAGATCCAGTGTAACTCCAATCAACATCCAGGCAATCTTGAAATTATTATGGTGATTCTGTAAATTATTTTGAAAAGTGGAGTGTAATTAAAAATTCAGTACTTCTCCAATTGGCCAAATCAAATAATTGGGACAAGTTGTTGGAAAGAAGGAAAAGGGAATTTTATTGATTTGCTAGCAAATGACAAAAAGTTAATGAACATGGCATTTATTAAACAAAATGAAATCTTCCGAAACCCAAAGAAGGAAATCTTTCTTTTAGAGCTAGAACTTCAAGGTCATGTTGGTGTGCTTATCAGAAAACAAACACAATTCACATCCACCTTTTCCTTGAGATGAGTTTCCTGGACTTGCTGATATCAGTTCTTCATTACTGTAGTCAGTAACTGATATGAAAATGTTATTACCAACAAGGAAAGAAGGAAAAGGAAAATACATGTCACTTTAATTTAATTTTTATTTTTTTATTTTTATCGATGCATTGTAATTATACATCACAGTGAGGTTCAAAATAATACAAACATACAAGGATACAGCACTTGATATCCATACAGCACTCTCTCCAGATCCTAGCTGCTCCCCCCACCTCATACATGTTTGTGAGATTAGTAGAGATACCTTCTTACAGGGATGAAGCATTATTCACACTATTTCCTTCACCAATTCTGTTTCCACTCCCTGCCTCCCACCCCCAGTCCCCTGCCACTATTTTGCATATCAGTTTTAAAATAAGCTCATCTTCTACCTCAGCCACAGGTCATAATTAATTTTAAAAATGGACCCCCGTTTCAAGAGGAACTAGAGTAACTAAAAGGGTCTTTCTAAAGAATAAAAAGTCTGGATATTTAAACAACTGGACTTTGAGACTGGATTTAGGGAAATTTACATAGGTCAATCAGACAAAAGACAATACAGAAATAGATCCACATATATGTGGTCAGTTTTTATGAAATGTGCCATGCTATTTCAGTGGCGACAAAGGATATGCAGATCCTCCTCAATGTATGAAAGGTTTATGTACCGATAAATCCATTGCAAGTTGAAAATATAGGTAAAAACCATATTTGGTATACCTGAACATCACAGCTTAACAACACAGTATGCCATATAATATCAATTGTTAATCTTTATGATCAGTGGCTAACTAGGAGCTGCAATTTGCTGTCACTGGCCATCATTTTGAGAGTATTGTATCACATATTGCTAGCCAGGAAAAAGATCAAAATTTAAAATCAAAATGTGTATCTTTATTGTACCAACATAATGTCAAAAAATCTTAATTTGAACTATATAGTAAGTTGGGAACAGTGTACAGTCTTCTCAAATAAATAATGACAAGGTATCATCCTAAATTATAGAACATTATTTGTCAAAAATGAACCTTGACCCTTACCTCACCATATAGCAATATTAACTCAAAATGTGGCCTATAGACCTAAATCTAAAAGACAATTTATAAAATGTTTTGAAGAAAATCTTTGCAAATTTGGTGTACAAAAATATTTCTTAGATAAGATGCAAAAAATGAATGAATCATAAAAATTATAGATTATATTTTATTGAATCAAAATCTTATGGTGCTTCAAAAAAATTTAAGAAAATATATTACAAGCCACAAAATACAAAAAATACAGGTGATGCATATATATATATATATATATATATATATATATAATGTTTTTTATTTAGAATATGTAAATAAAAACAATAAAATGGTACTACCTCGAAATTAAAAAAAAACATTTCAGCATTTCATCTAGAAGATATAAAAATGTGCTATAACCACATGAAAAGATGCCAACATCATTAGTTGAGCTAAATTGCAACCTAATACCAGTATGAAAGACAACTACAGATCCACTGGAATGTTTTCAGTCAGAAAGACTGACAATATCAATTGTGTATAAGGATTGTCACAACTACAATGTCTATTACTAGTGAGAATACAAAATTATATAACTTTGCAAAACTAATACCTTCTCAAAATATTAAATATATAATTACCATGTGTCCCCTCGAATTCACTCCTAGCTATTTATCCAAGAAAAATAAAAAACTATGTTCAATAAAGGCTGCTATATTTATAGCAGTTTTATTTATAATAACCTCAAAGTATTAATAAACAGAAAAACCAATTCCCTTTTATGAGTACAATTGAATGCTACCCAATAACAATAAAAAGGAATGAGCTACTGTTCCTCATAAAATGTATGAATCTTAAAAAGAATATTGTGCTAAGAGAAAGAATCTATGAACTAAAGTCTATGGATAATGAATGTTTCAACTTTGAATATAAGCAAAATATAAGAAGAGACATCTCACAAAAGGGAAAATGGTGAATGAATTCAAGGCAAAATGTGTAAATTCACATAATTATCAGTAAAATGAAAAATTTTTTTTTGCGGTACGGGGATTGAATGCGGGGGCGTTCTACCTCCGCGCTACACCCCTGGCCCTATTTTTTATACTTTATTTTGAAACCGGGTCTCACAAAGTTGCGGAGGGCCTCACTAAGTAGAGAAAGAGAGAGAGACAGGGAGAGAGAGAGAGAGAGAGAGAGAGAGAGAAAGAGCTGAGGTTGACCGTGAACCCGGATCCTCCAGTCTCCGCCTCCCAAAGTACTGGGATTGCAAGCGTGCGCCACCACGCCTGGCTTAGTAAAATGAAATTTAACATCATGATAAGATAGCATTTTATACTCCCAGATTAGTTAAAACAATAAAACACACAAATCAAGACTCCTGACTAATCTGAATGTTGGCAAAAATATGGAGTAGTGGGTACACTTTTGTACTTCTGAGATATATATATATATATATATCTGAGATATAAATATTTATCATATTTAGAAGGCATGAAGTCAAAGTACACACATATTTTACAATACTACTTACAATACATATTTTATAATTCTACTTCTCTCTTCATGTGTGAATATCCATTATGTTTTGTTCGCAACAGCAGAAACAAACAACAGCGTTCTCCTGCACAGGAGAATGTGATAAGTAAATTTTGGGAGATTCAAACAGTGGGGTATTATAAAATGGGAAATGAATGAGCTATAACTTCATGCAAAGGTATGGATAGATGTTGGGGGGAACTTGATATTTATAAAGCTATTAAATGATATATCACATAAGAAGTCATGCAGGAGGGGATACACCATGACAGATGTCAGCAAGAACATGAAAAACAAAACTGAGGAGAGTAGTGGAAAATTTATAACAGAATCAACATATGGAAAATTAATTTGGGGGAAAATACATATTAATTTTTGTGTTTGTGTGGTACTGGGGATTGAACCCAACACCCCCAGCCCTATATAATTAATTTTTTAAAGAATTTTGAAACAGGGCCTCTCTTAAGTTGTTGACGCTGACCTCACACCTGCAATCCTCTTGTCTCAGCCTCCCAAGTACTGGGATTAATGGTTTGTGCTACCACCACAGGAAATATATATTCTTAATCTGATTGCTTTGTTCATGGATTTTCATTTTATAATTATTATAAATCATATATTTATCAATGTATCCTTTTGAATGTATCAAATAATACATAAAAAGAATATACAACACTTTCCAACACAGAAAACTTAGAATTAACAGGAAATGTAGACATATCCCCAACTAATAATTATACATCATCTGAATTCTACAGTAATAACGTTTTTAAAAACAAAATAGTTGTTTTAGTAAAGCATGTACATTCTAAATTCAAACAGCAGAATGATTTTAGTTTTCTGAGTTAACAAATTGTAATTTTGTAGTACGACACTCATGGAGTTCTTTATAACAATGCTTTACAAAACTTTAATCAATTTGGAGGTCAACTTCAGTATGGTTGGAATTTCTCTTTCTCATTTGTTCTTTCTTTTGGCTAACACTTCCTAAGTGTTAGAAACAAGAATTGAATGAAAAATAACTAGATGTTCAGTAACTGATTAGTCCAGAAGTACTTGTCAAATATTTATTTTGAATTACTTAGGAAAAGGCAATAGTCCTCTATGCTGTATGAAATTCAATCAAGATTCTTTTGTGATACTATGTACACATTGTTCTTTGGTCCCTTTCTTTATTAACTCCTCTGAGAACACAGACTTTATCACGATCTGGAAATTGTCATGGTTGATTATAGAATGCAAGACAAATTGGGTTACACTAGTGGCTATTTATTCATTTATATTTTTAAATAGACTTCATGTTTTAGAACGGTTTTAGGTTCACAGATAAATGGGAAACCACAGTGCTTTCCCATATCCCCCTGCCCTGTACACACAGCCTCTTCCATTATCAGTGTTCTGCACCAGAGTGGCACATTTGTTATGATTAATGAACCTACATTGATATATCATTATCACCAAAGAGCATACATTAGGGGTCACTCTTGGTGTTATACATTTTTTGGGTTTGGACAAATGTATAATAACATGCATCTGTCATTATAGTATTATGCAGATGACTTTTATTATTCTAAAAATATTCTGTGTTTCACCTATTTATTCCTCCCTCCTCCTTCAGTCCTTGCCAACCATCAATTTTATTTTTTAATCTTTCCATAGTTTCTTGTCTTGTCTTTCCTTTAAGTACTGGTGATTGAACCCAAGAGAATTCTACCTCTGATCTACACCCCCACCCTTTTTAAAAACAATTTTATTTTGAATCGTGTGTCTCACTAAGTTGCTGAGAACCTCGCTAAGTTGCTGAGGCTGGCCTTGAAACTTTGATTCTCCTACCTCAGCCTCCCAAGTACTGAGATGCTAGGCATGTACCATTATGCCCAGATATTCTATAGATTTTAGTTTTCCAGAATCTCATGTCATTGTAATCATACAGTATATTCTTCAGATTGTTTCTTTTACTTAGTAATATACATCTTAGTTTTGTCCATGTCTTTCATGTCTTTGAAAGTACACTTCTTTTCAGGGCTGAATACTATTTCACCATCTGGATATATAGACATTTTTGGGGGGGTACTGGGGATTGAACCCAAGGGCATTCTACCCCCAGGCTACACCCCCAGCCCTTTATATTTTTATTTCAAAACAGTGTCTCATTAAGTTGTTGAGTTTGACTTTGAAGCTGTGATCCTCCTGTCTCAGCCTCCCAAATCCTGGGATTACAGACATGTGCCACTACATCTGGCTGAATGTATAAGTATTTATTCCTCTACTGAAGGAATAAATACTTCTGAAATCGTCTCCTGATTGTTTCCAAATTCTAGGAATTGTGAATAAAGCTGCTGTGACATCCCTGTACAGATTTTTGTGTGGAAATATGTTTTCAGCTCCCTTTGGTAAATACTAAGATTGCTGGTACAGTAAGAGTATGTTTAGTATTTTAAGAAGTCACTAAACTGTCCTCCCTAGTGGCTGCACCATTTTGCTTTCCTAGTGGAGATGACTGAGAATTCCTTTTGTTCTACAAACCTCATCAGCATTTGGTGTTTTAGAGTTCTGGAATTTTCCATTGCAATAGGTATGAAGTGGTATCTAACTGTTGTTTTCATTTGTATTTCCCTGATGACATAATCTGTATATTTGGTGAGGTCTCTGATGAAGTCTTTGAACAATTTGTAAACTCGGTTTTTGTTTTATTACTGTTGAGTATTGAGTGATAGAGGCCAACTGTCCATGATCAGATATATTTTTGGCAAATTTTTTTTCCCTGTCTGTGGCTCCTCTTTTCATTCTCTTGGCAGTATCCTTTGCAGAGCAGATTTTTTTTTTCAGTACTGGGGATTGAACCCCAGGAGCATTCTACTTCTGAGCTACACCCCCAGCCCTATTTTTTATTCTTTATTTTGAAACACGGTCTCACTAAGTTGCGGAGGGCCTCACTAAGTAGCTGAGGCTGGCTGTGAACCCAGATCCTCTGGTCTCAGCCTCCCAAGTACTGGGATTACAAGCATGTGTCACCACACCCGGCTAGAAGATTTTTTTTATTTTAATGAAGTCTTGCTCATCAATTCTTTCTTTTATGGATTATGTCTTTGGTGTTATGTCTAAAATGACAGCATTATCTAAAACCCAGGGTAGACTAGATCTTCCTGATGTTTTGCAGTTTTACATTAAGCGCTATAATCCAGTTTGAGTTGATTTTTGTGTAGGGTGTAATGTTTGTCTCTACATATTTATTATTTTAGATGTGGATATCTCTAGTTGTTTCAGCAGCATTTGTTGAAAGTAATTTATTTTTAATTGTTACTCATCAAGACATCCTAAAGAAAGTTGAGCAGACCAGTAACATTTGTACTGTTACTTACAAATATTTTTTTTGGCAAATATGAGACTGGTAAGCCATCTTAGAAGAATTGCTTAATTATCTGGGCAAAATGTATTCAGAAAACCTGGTAGACTCTCTCCAGGATTTTTGTGGACTAAGGTTTAGGACTAAGGTTTTTAGGACTAAGGCATTTCACTGGAGGAGAAAGAGGGCAGAAAAATACTTGAAATCTTTTTCCTATTGAGTCTCACTAATTTAGAATAGGACCTTGATAATTGTTTCATGCATGTTTAAATGATTTCTACTGTAGGTCCATTTGATGTTTATTAGGAATATATTTTAGTGAATTTCATAGAGATGTATTATTTAATACTGAGCTATATTTTTGATGAAAGAAAGCATTTTATTTACCATATTTTATGGATACTAAATTTTAAAAAAAGTTTATTTTAGTAGTGTCTGAAGTTTGGACCCATACTATATTAGAATAATGCAAATTTAAGCTTTAGTTTTTCTTTTGTCAGTGGAAAAAAATGTAGTGGTTACCCTGAAAATCAATGGTATCTTAGATTAGATGAACTACCGTAACTGTCAGGATGTTAACATGAGTCAGTTATCTATTTTATTGTCACTTATTTATAAAATAAATGAGACCAAATTATATGATACTAAGGTAGATAATAGACCTATATCTATAATGTAACACTGCAATATTGGTTATGTGAATTAATGAATATTGGAAAACACAAATTACCAAACTATAATTAGGAAGAGTCCCTACTGAATCATTTGCATTTCAGTTTTGCAAAGCAATTAAACTTTTCTGTTCAGCAATTACCATTCTAAGTGAGTTAAGATGATGGGTCAATCTAGGATTTTCAAGCACATGAATGAGGAATAATACAAACATATTTATAAAGGGCATGAAGCCAATTGAAAAGCCATAAGCAAAGTCTTTGGTTTTCAATAAGGAGACAGGAAAACATCCTATAAGCCATTTTGGGTATCATAGAAACCCTCCTGTGTGCAAATTGTACCTTTATCTTAGTCAAGGAAGTCTTAAAGAAGAAGAGATAATTTATTCACTTGCAGAAAGAAAAACTCAACAAAAATATCTTTGGATTCAACAAAATTGTTTAATATCAGGAGAAAGTTAGAAGATTGTCAGTGGCCTATAACTTAGATAACCTAACATCCTCCACTCTAACTGTATGCCTGTCTCAGTGTCATCTGTTTTTAATCTCTTTCTAATACTAAGCCACATACCAACAGATGAGATCCTTGCATCAGGTTAAAAATAAGTTTTCTTATAAAACTTTCGGAATTATGCTAAATAAAGTTGCTTCATTTTAAACACTTGGTTCATGAGTTGTTTAAATAATGAATCTGACTTTTAATCTCATTAAATATTTTGCAAATACAAACATCAGCTTCTGAGAATATGTAACAGTTTGTATTTGAAACTTGGCTATTTTTGAAATATGTTTCTATTTTTCTTGCATTAGTAGATTTCAGTTAAATGCCAATAAACTTTGAGAGGCATTGGAATAAAGAAGGTAATACATTTTGAAAGGACTAGAAATACCAAGGCTATCAGTAGGTTAGAGAAACTAACCTATTCAAAAGTATGCACATAAACATAAACCCATTGAAAAATAAGACCATATGAGCCAGGCGTGGTGGCAGACGCTTGTAATGCCAGTACTTGGGAGGCTGAAACTAGAGGATCAGGGTTTGTGGCCAGCCTCAGCTACTTCGTGAGGCCCTCCGCGACTCCGTGAGACCTGGTTTCAAAATAAAGGATAAAAAATAGGGCCGGGGGTGTAGCTCGGAGGTAGAACGCCCCTGGGTTCAATCCCCGGTACCGCAAAAGAAAAAAAAAAGAAAAATAAGACCATAGATATAGTTTTTATTTGTGCAGAATTTTGCTTATTTTTAAGTAAAATTAAATAAAATTTTCCTAATATTTGAGTGGCCATAAATACCTACCAGCTCAAACATGAAAACTGAATGAATTAGAGATAATAAAATATATACTTGGATAGGGGACAGTTTGTTAATATGAGGGCACATTCATTATTCACTAATATCTCTGCAAGGGTGCCTTGAACTGGCTCATATACGCTGCTGAAATGGTTTCTTGAAACTAGAAAATAATAACAAGTTATAGTAAATGAGATGAAGTAACCAGGTTTTAATTGTCAGATTTCTGGCAGGTAGGAAACAAGAATCAAAGAAAAGTTTATGCCAGAAAGAACGCATTGTATAAGACCCAAATCCCACCAACTGACTGTATTTCCTTTCAGGGTCCTGAGAACATTCCCTTCACTAAAACAATAAGAAATACATCAGTGAGAGGAGGTGGGACCCACATTATTCAGAAGTTCAGCGGTGACTTCTTTTGTATTCCATGGTAGATGGCAAGAAAGTTTCCTGTGGAATTTGTTTCCAGGTGCTAAGGAAGATGGAAGATGATGGAATTCTAAAATATAAAAGGGATGATGGTATTTTGTAATCATCAGAAGTAAGGGGACATCATTACTATAATGGGCAAGAAAACTAGCAGGTTCTGTTCCATATTTGTGGTATAGGCTAATAAAGCAGTGTTTCTAGGGCTAATATAGTATGATGGTTAGTTTTCTGTGTCAACTTGCATAATATTTTGGGATGAGATTAATGTTTAAATTGATGAACTTAAGTACATTGCATCATATGTGAGTCTGATCCAGTCAATTGAAAGCTTGAGGAGAAGGAAAAACCAACTTCCAGTTCCAGGAACACTCCAGCAGATCATCCTCAGCCTCCATTTGCACCATTGAGTCTCCACCCTGCCAGCCACTGCCCTCTATGACCACATGAGCCAGTTTCTGGAATAAATCTTCTTTTCTCTCTGAGGCAATCAATAAGAAAATTGCTTGGCTTTAAGAACAAAAAAATTACCAAAAGCCAAAGAAAATCATAACCTATTTTCTAGTTTCTATAACCTGAGCTGATCAGACCCATATCTCATCCATTGAGGGTTTCCTTGAGGAAGAACTTGCAGCCTCATGGCTAATGTTTATGGTAGGATTTCCTCCATTCCACTCTGGAAGGAAGCTTAGGGCATTTACTGAAATAGGTAGCTACTGGTATTTTATATGTAAGTTCTGAGATGGCACTGGTTGTAGGAGATCCAGTACACTCTCATAGCCCCTGTTATAGTGGAAACACACAGAGGAGAGTTGATATTTGGCATCCAGACTAAAGTCTGCAAGTGATTCAATAGTCCCATTAGTCAAATTTATAGTCATTTCTTCAGTTCTGAGAGCATCATTGGGAGAGATATACTTGGCAGTTGGAAAAACTTTGACCTATTATCTTACAATTTATGGAGTAATACTCATTTCAAATTGAAACCCCTTAAACAATTCCCTCTTTACCAGGTAAAACATTAAATAAGCATAAATTCCACATCTAGATACATTAGCAGAGGTTTATGCCACTCAAAGATTAAAAGAGTTCATGCTCCCCAAAATATACACATTAAATTTGTCAGATGGATCCTAATAGGAGATGGTGGCTTGCTGAAAACTTAAGTAAGAATTGCAATTGTGGTTGTTGAGCTAGATACATTTTGTTTGTTTGTTTTTGCTAGAATAAGTGAGTGGAGTCTCTAGCACTTAGTATGTGGCCATTGATGTGATGAATATATTATTTTAAATATCAAAAAATAAAAACCACACCCACTCATGGTTTTGTCTCAGTGTTATGTCTGAAGATAGATGACCTTTTTGCCACTTGGTAGAATATTACTATAATGATAATACATTTTTAATTAAAATTGGGGAGCAAGAGTACAAATGAGCAAGCTGTTCTGGGAAGATAATGTTGCCCTGGGGAGTGAAAGACAGGCCCCATAAAGACTTAGAGGACTGACCCAAGGTGAAAATCTGAATAGTTCAGTAGTTTAGAATGGTAGTTTGGGGGCACTCTAAGATATGAACCCTTAGGTAACTAAGAGAAGGCATTTGGCCAATGTCTTTAGCTTTAAAGGTACCACATACCATATGTCAGAATATTTTCCAACTTATTTAGTGAGTCAAAAGGCAGGCACATTTTATGTGGGGATCAAAGGAAGACTAGGACTTTGTGATGGTATAAAAGTTAACCAGCTACTGATGACCAGCCTGAAGACCAGCAGATCTCATGATGCTGGAGGCATCTATGACAGATAAGGATATCATGTGGGTCTCTTCCCACCCTAACCAGAAAGGCAGTGTATATCCATAATATTTTGAAGCAAGGCCATGCTAACTACACAAATCACTATGCAACATTTTTTAAATTAGATACTGTTAGAGAAAGTAAGCATGGGTCATCATTGACTATACCCTCCGTTACACATTGTGAGCTATGACCTCTCAGACCCACCAAAGCACAAGGTCAGGTGGACAGAGCAGAAGTCTGTTGTGTGTGATTTGTGTGACGGAAGGCACACGTTCTTGTAATTGGCCAAATATAGCTAGAAGGTACAAGTAAGTTAACCAAAACTAGCCTAGATTCCTGTGCTGCTCAGATTTGTCATATTTATGGCTACCCCTCAGCTGACACCTGTGTGGTCATAGAATGTTTCCTATAACAAGCTAAAGATAAAAGGAAAACAAAAGTAAGTTGACTTAGTTCACAGGTGGGTCAGCTCAGTATGTTGGTGTGAGTCAAAACTAGACATTGAGCCGGGCGTGGTGGCGTACGCTTGTAATCCCAGTACCTTGGGAGGCTGAGACAGGAAGATCCGGGTTCGCGGCCAGCCTCAGCTCTCTCTCTCTCCCTGTCTCTCTCTCTCTCTCTCTCTCTCTCTCTCTACCTAGTGAGGCCCTCCACAACTTCATGAGACCAGGTTTCAAAATAAAGTATAAAAAAAAAAAACAGGGCCGGGGGTGTAGCGCAGAGGTAGAAGGCCCCTGGGTTCAATCCCCAGTACCGCAAAAAAAGACCAAAAAAAAAAAAAACTAGACATTGAGCACAGTAAATCTCACTGTGAAGTGGCCCTGGAACACAGTGGTGAGGGAGAAGTCCTCTTGTTGAGCAGAACTCATCAAATTAATGTGGAAGGGGACGTGTCCTCAGGTAAAAATGCACGCAAACTACTGCGTGGCAGCCATGGCTTGAATGACTGGCCAGATACCTAGAGAGGGTAAAAAGAGTACTTCAGAGGCAAAAATATCCAAGGAAAAAGCATGTAGATATAATTATAGGAATGTGCAAAAAATATGCGGACATTATAGTTCACGTCAATGGCTATCAGAGAGGACTCACTGCAGCCAAAGGAGCAGGTGACCCAGTGATGGGTTTAGTAGAAGTCAACCTGCTTCTGACCCTCACCACTGTGAAACTTTGGATAGTTAGAGGCACAGTATCAAAGATGAAGGCTAGCCATGGCCCTGACAGTATAGACTTGCTTTCTGATGCAAAATCTCACAGGGATATGATTTATTGCTATGGAGTCTTGCATGCCCTTGCTATACACCAGGGTACCAGTTTATATAAAAGAATTGGGGCACTGGGCAAAGGGCATGGGGCCCATTGGTTCTCCCATGTACCACATCAACTAGTAGTTCACAGCTTAATTTAACATTGAAATAGCCATTTAAAGTTTCAATCATGGCTTCCCAGATAGAAAGAACACAAGCAAGGATGTTCAGTGTCCTACAAAATGAGGACTACCAGTACTTGGGAGGTTGAGACAGGAGGATTGCAGATTTGAGATTAGCCTAAGCAACTTAGTGGGGTTGTATCTTAGAGGTAGAATGCTCGGGTTCAATTCCCAGTACCACAGGAAAAAAAAAACCAGTAATACATTTTGAATAAATGACTGTTATATGATGGTGTATACATCTGAAAAGTGGGAGGTATTGCTCTGTAAACGAAGAGTAAAAAATAGTCCCTTTCACCCTCCAGTCTTAACGATTGAGGTGAGACCTTGAGCTTTCCTAGTCCCATGACTTTAGTTGTTACTGTAATAGAGACATTCTGATTTCCAGTTATTAAAGAGGGGGCATACCTACCAGAGGACATAGTATTTCTGCTAACCTTAAAATTATAAAGGCTGACCAGCATTCCTATGTCAGTGGACTAGTATGCCAAGAAGTAAGTGACTAAACTGGCAGAGAAAATTGACCCTGATTATCACATTACAACATAATAGGGGGCCAGGAGGTGTTTGAAACTCAGGGGCATCTCAAGGGGTCAGAGGAGACTTCTGGATGCTTCCATGGCTAATGGCAAATTAGAATTTTCAGCAACTGTGGTCTATTAAGAAGGCCATAAGCAGGTCCTCTCAGGTGTCTAGATACAGTTGTTACCTCATAGTGCAAGCAACCAAGAGTGTAGGGAATATAGAACGGTGGTAGAGGGAGATGATGAGTATCAGTTGTCCTCTAAAGGGATATAAAACGTGTCCCTGCATCTTCCATTTAGTTTTCTAGGCTTATTTATTCTTTTAAGGAATTTTTGGGCTGGGGTTATAGTTCAGTGGTAGAGAGTTTGCCTAGCCTGTGTGAATCATCAGTACCACAAAAGAAATAAAACAAAAAGAAAGAAATATTGAATGAAAGCCATCTTAAAGACTCAGTGCCAAGACAAAGAGAACTTAACATGGGACACAAGTGGAGCTCACTGTACTGTAGCAGATAGTTCATTCCACTTTTCTTCCTTCTCTCTAACAATTTCATTGCATACCAGCCCAGTTTTCTATGGCCCGCACCTGGCTTTCTTTCCTTAATGACTGACTTTGCCCTCTGAAGCCCACTTAACATCCTTGCACAGCAGGTCAGAAGAAGCAGTAACTAATTTGTCCCTTCCTCAAGAGGGCTCCTCACCAAATGATGGACAGGAGTTGGTGAGTAAATGCCCTGAGCTTTGAATGGTCCAAGCCTGATGACAGTCCTGCACTGATTGTCAGAATTTCCCTGAGTTTGAGCTCTTATCATCCAGTCAGAGCACCCGCTCCTGGCTACCTGCTTTCCTTTCTCATTTGAACTTCCCCATCCCTGTCAATTTTTACATAAATCATTTAAATCCTTCTATCAGGGTCACTTCTGGTGGAGCTAACAAGGATACTAACTGTGTCAGAAAATTTGATGAACTTCCCCAAATAGCCTTCTTGTGTTTTCAGAGCCTGGGTTTTCATACTGCTCTTTCTCACTGCATACAAAGACAGAAATGAAGGCTTGACCATGGGAGAATAAAAGTAGAGAGGACCGGGCATGGTGGCACACGCTTGTAATCCCAGTACTTTGGGAGGTGGAGACCAGAGGATCCGGGTTCGTGGCCAGCCTCAGCTCTCTTGCTCTCTCTCTCCCTGTCTCTCTCTCTCTCCCTGTCTCTCTCTCTCTCTCTCTCTCTCTCTCTCTCTCTACT